>PTEX01000112.1:476265-521290 GCA_003342815.1 Eudromia elegans | reverse complement strand
CCCGCCCTTGCCGGGTGGGGAGCGCGGGGCCGCCCTTGCCGCCGAGGTGCCCCCTGGGCGGCTGCCGTTTGTGCGGTTCCCCTCGCGGAATCCAGCACGGCTCGCGGGAACGCGTCAGCGCCTTATGAATGCAGCGAAGGGCCCAGCCAGTGCTGAAGTACGGGTTATAAAGGACTGCTACCTGCGCAGCCTGGCCATGTGGTCCGGGCCCGTGGTGCAAAGGTAAAGCTGCTCGGTACCCTCTCAAGCCTTCAAGGCTTGTGTCCCGCCTAGCTGAGAAGTCCATGTTTTGTGGTGGTCAGAAAAACATTCTCAGGATTCAGGAAACACTTCAGTCTTGTGGAGAGAGCCACTAGGTAACACTGCCACTTAGTCCCAAGATACTTAATATCTAGTCTGCTGCCTGCACACGGCTGTGTGTCTGTATAGCATCTTCCCAAGCCTTTCCTAAAGGACCAGCTGGTTTCTTGAAGTGTCTGTCCACCCCAAAGAGCCCTCTGTGCTCGCTACTTTGTGCTGCATCGCCTTTCCCATCTTTCCACATGGCTGGTCTCTTCCCTGCCAGAATGGTCTCCAAATTGCCCTTCACTAGTCTTGCTTTACATCAGCTTAATGAGGATCTGAGCGGTTATGTCTGAAACTTGTGTATAATATCTTATGCAGCTTTTTATTGTTGTTGTTTATGAGCTGTTACTTATTATAACTTGGTGTGTTTGTGTCAGGTATTGCTTAAATATAGCCTAAAAATTGCCTAAATTTGCCCATTTAAAAAGAGCATTTGTCCATGCCTTCTGTTGCAGGCTGTTTACATATATTTTTCTTCCCAGTCACTTCCAGGAGGAAGGCTAAAAGAAATACCTGTTTTGTTCATGTCAAGAGACAGTTTCATTCAAAATGTCCCAGTGGTCCCACGGCTTAGAGCAGATGCTGGAAATGCCACATGGCAGGAAGATGCTTTCGTTGTCTTTGTCAGAGTGCTGTCCAGGTTTGCTTGAGCTCTAACCCTTTGCAGGTGCGCGTGCCAAGAGACTTTCCAAACAGCTCAAATCCACAAAGTTTGGACTGCAGCTCAGGAAACCCAAGTCAGTTCCGCTGCTGGTGCTGGAAAGCCTGTGTACACCTGGTCTTCTGAAGCGAGCAGGTCCATTTCACATATCCCCCCTCCTTGTGTTGCGTGTGCTCACCCTAGGGCATCACTAGGAATCATCGGAAAACTTTTCGTGGATGCCCTGTTTTCCCAAAAGGTTCTTGTACTGAAACTGGGAACAAGGAGATTCTCTGTCTTGTCTTCTTGTCCTGAAGATGCTGTCTGACTCCAGTGGAAAAGAAGATGAGTGCCAGGCCAGGATGAGGGGAAAACAGATCAGGTGGAGGAGTCTCCTGAGATCAGGATACAGAGGTAGAGAAAACAAGTCTAGAAGTGGGAGAGGGGAGGCTGAGACTCGCTGCCCAAGAACACTCCCCTTTGTTTGGCTGCACTGTGCCGTTGTTGGCTTCTGAAGTAGGATTTAATGGAGATGAGGCTCGCGTCAGCTGGAAGAGCTGCCTTTTCCATGTGTGGGAAGTGGCAGCATCCAGTCTGCTACCACGAGCGGCAGCAACGGGGAGGGTGTGTGTGGGGGAGACTCCGTGAGAAGGAATATGGGAAGATTCTCAAGATCGTTGCAGATCTAAGAAGATACCTAAACCCATAAGCATTCAATACAGCAATCAAATATATTTTATCACAAATGCCTTTTTAGACATTTGTATAATTACAACAAATTGATCACATTTTAGTCAAGCCTTTAATGGAGGCAAATGAAAACCCAAGTCTCAACTGTTCACTTCTCCAGACCTTCATTAAATCAGTATTCACCACCTTTGCAGGATTACACTTCATTCCAAATCAGCAGCTCTTTTACCTTCTTTGAACCTAGTGCTCATTTTTGTCCTTGCTCAGGGATCTGCCATGCTGATTGGAGCTGTGCTGAATTGAGTTATGAAGGTCAGAGACTTGCCACGGTATCAGCTGAGGAAAGGTTGATCAGGAAGACGAAATCGAAGAGAACCGCCTGAATCGGTGCAGAGATGCTGTTTGCAGCTCTGCAGAGTGAAGCTGCATTTGGGACTCCAGGCGATGTGCAGATGTGCTCTTGGCCTGTGGGTTCTCATTAATGTGAAGGAGGGTGGTTTTTTTTCTTAGAGCTGACCCCTCTTATGCCACACGTCCTTTGCTTTTACATCAAGGAGAATGACATTTTCTTTTTTTCTCCAGGTAAAACAGAGCTTACTGAATATTGCTTTTAATCTGGCTGTTCCCTCCATTGCTTTTTGCTTCCCAATTGGGAAATCTCGTGCCTAGCTCCTCGCTGTGCTGTTGGCCCTGTTTGGGCTTATCGGGGCTCCTTGCTTGCGCTGGAGGCAGTAACCGAAGCGGGGCCAGGGCGAGAGCCCCAGCGCTGCCGGGTGCAGCCCCTCACGCGCCGGCTGGGCCCAGCAAGAGCCGCTGCCGCGAGGGGATGGGCGCCCATACAGGGGATGATGATTCTTGTCATGATTCCCACTTCTGCCAGGCACGCTTCTAACAGAGAGGTCTGGGCATGCTCCTGTGTGAAAGAGTTAGCAGGCTGGGGATTGGGGCACCTTGTCAAAAAACAAAACCCAAACCTCTTAAGTTTTTGTCTTATTGAAAGCTACAGCAACATAAAAGAGCCTCTCCTGGTACAAAATGAAGGGCTTAGGGTAAAGCAGAGTTACTACATAAGAGCTTCAGAATTAAACAGTTATTTCAAAAGGGCCACAGCCATGTTCTTCTGGAATTCAGTTACATATACAGTAGATTCCGTTAAATTTAATTTATTTTTTTTTAATCAATATGTATTGTCTTTCAGATCAGCAACCATAAAAAAAGGTAGCTTAATGTTAGGAATAAATTTTATTCAGTTACACCTGACACTTGTCCATGAGTTTTATTGCTTTACCTTGTATGCAGTCAGCTCAAATTGTCTGTCTCCTTACAGCAGCCTGATTTAGGGAGATTGAACTAGTTTCCTTATGGAATCATAGGCTTGAAAAAACGAAATTCTTAGCAGGTAGGAAAAAAAATACAGAACATTTTTCAAAAGATGCTGTGGTGAAGAAAGGAAACGATTACTTGGGGTTGGGGGCGTAGAGCGAGAATGCGCCAGCTTCGCGAGCCCGTGGGTGGTAAGCAGCAGTTGGTTTGTACATTTACTTTGTTTTCTCATCTGCCGTTACTCCAATCACAAGAACTAGCTGCAATCATTGAGCTCAGCGTTTCTACATTCTGTTGAATACTGAAAAGACAGAAAAATTAGCAACATTTAGAAAGAGCTTCTCTCCACTGGCCAACCATAACATGCATCCAGAAAAATAACTTCCAAAACTCTAGTTTACAATATGTCTTTTTAATTGTCAATGACGTATTTTGAGAGAAAAGCTGTTGGTGCTCAAAAGCTTGATGCTCAAAAATACTGACTTGAAAATAACATTCTGCTTTATTCCTGGCTTAGCTCTGTGCTTTTGGCTCTAGTCGGTCAGAATTCCCTGGCAGATTCGATGCCGAGCTATGCCACGCTGCAAAAGAGCCAACTGATCCAAATCTAAGCCGATTCAAATGGAAAATACTTTTGTGTAGGAGAGTCTCAGTGCCTATTTCCCATTCCATTTTAATAACAAAAAAAAAAGACAAAGCAAGTAGCGGCCCAGTGTTTTAATAGATTCTGATTTTTTTTCCTGACTTTCTTTAAAATCCAGAATAGTTTAAAGCCCCATTGGACTTGCTACCAGAGCTAATCAGGAAAAAAAAAAATTAGGCAGAGAGAGTTCATGTTAAAATGCGAGTGGGGAAGGAGGCACGGAAGAGAGATATCAGCGAATCCTGCTTTGGAAGCGGCACCATCACTTCAGGCGCCTTGCGGGGCTACCGGCAGGATGTGGCCCTCAGGGAAGCCTCTGTGGGGACGGTTACATGCCAGAGCCAGGTAGGAATGGCCAAAGGATGGAGACCAGGCAAACACTGGGCAGCGGGAGGGCGGACGGACGGCAAGTGTATGCAGACACCCAACAGACGGGGAGCGTCCCCTCCGAGGGGCAGCGCGCTGGCACCAGCTGATAACAGTCGGGAACGCCGACGCTGTCAGGCTTCATAACGTGGGCTGTTAAAGCGCAGAGCTAAATCCATCGCTAGAAAAACCCCACTGCGGGCAACAGAGGTGTGAAGGAAATTCACTCCGACCACCAGTATTGCAATTTGTGCAGTCAGATGCTCAGGGCTTTAAGTAGCCAAGAGCATCTTCTAGCCCTAATCTGGTCCTTCTCCCCAAAAAGGGGAGAAGAGTTTTCCTTGTTTTCAAACAGCAGTTTGTTTCTGCCTTAGCAATATGTCATTCATCTGAGGAGCTGAAAGCTGCTATTTTGTGGGTTTCTGCAAGTACCATAGTTTAGTTTCCATGTGATTAAGCATCTCTCCCTAGTCTTAATTTTGTCTAATTTATTAAAATCATCCTGAATTTCCCATTTCTCTTTTACTACCAAAGAAAGAAAAAGGAGGTGAAACAAATCAGTGGAGAAAAGACTTTTCCACATTTATATGTATGGCAGATTATCCGCAAAGGAAAATTCTACCCAGTATGTAAGGCTGGAGTAATCTGTTTATTCATTTTTCTTTTTTTTTTTTTTTTTTTAATAAAAACACATCCATAGTTCCATTCTTCTGTCATTTTTTTTAGGTTATTTATTGGCAAGGTCCGTTTATGACCCTAATTACCTCAGAGCTGCAGGTGACCCAGTATTAACAGACGAGTGATCATTTCCTGTGGCCCAGTTTCCCGAGTGCATTATCGTCCCGTAAACCTGGAAGTCGGCCCCGGGAACAATAACATACCAACAGTGTCTAATGGCATCAGCCCCAATTACCCTGACCTTTGCTGCGCTCAACCTCGGGCTTCCATCGTTAATTACAGGCGCTTTGTAGCTCCCTTAGAGAGGAGATGACTTGAGCATTATTAAAGAAAACATCAAGCTTGCTTGCTGCTGAGAAAAGAAGGAAAATACAGAGAACCCGTAAAACAGCAGAAGAGAAGCCTGCGAAGTAAAGAGATAGAGAGCATTGATGAAAGGCTAAAACTGGTCTCTGTACAGCCTCGAACAGTGAAAAGGTACAAATCAAACAGTGGGTAAGACAACTAATTCTAGTGAGCAGTAGAAGCTGATACCTTAGGTTTGTGCTTGCTTTGCTCCTTTCCCCTCCTCCACTCCCTTCCTTTTCTCATTCCTATTTTTCCCTTTGCACAGTTGAGTGTAACCTTACTAAAAGATTACAGATTGACAACAACCAAAGAAAATCAGATGTGCAGTAGCTGCAACATGGGCAGTGGCTGCACATACTCATACAACAGCAGTATCCTTTGGTCCTGGCCTACAGGAGCTGTTTCCACGAGTTAGACTACTGTTTGGAAGCGGGTATAGCTCAAACTATGTGTTCCTGCTCTCCGAGGCACGTCTTGACTCTCTCTCTAGCTCTGATCTCTTCATTCACCGTATGGAGAATGTGGTTGTTCTTATGCCACGGTTTGATTCATTCATTAAGCTGGAATGGCCACATAAAAAAATACTCTGGAGCTGATTCTGGCCCAAGCGTGTGCCATCCCTCACAGCAAACTGGTCTGGGAGTTCACCTGCCTGAAGGGTGGGTTTTTTTTCAGCTAGATAACTTTTACAGCCAGGTGGATTTTTAGCTAGGTAAGTCCCTCTTTGTGGTTCACTCAGCAAGTGAACTCTCGTTCACTTGTATGAGGATGTGAGTGGGGTTAATTGCTAGCAATTGTGTGAACTAGATTTTTAATCAAACCCAAAATCCGCAATAACAAAACCAAGCCACAGACAGCGTCTCGTTCATTCGGAGGCTTGCCTTGCTCCCGCTTAGGAGGAGCGCTGCCCAAGGCTGCTGGGGAGGTGGCAGCTCCAGGCTGTAACAATAGCCTGCGTGCTGGGCCCCAGAGCGTCACAGATCTCTCCCTTGGCCCTGTGGTGATGCAGCTGCTGCTCAGTTTCCCTCTCAGATACGACAGTCTAGCTCTGCACGTGGAAGAGGTGAAATCCTTGCTCTAGCATACCTTGAAATTGTGTTTCAGAGACCACATGAGACAGTGATGCCCTAAATAGTCCCAATGGACGGCCGAGGCCGGAGGAGCTCTGCAAGTCGCCTGGTCCCACCTCCCGCCCACCGCAGGGTCAGCGAGAGCCCATCGATGCCGCAGGGCTGCGTCCAGGCCGGCCTGCGGCTCTCCGAGGACGGGCACTCCGCAGCCTGCCTGGGCTCCCGTGTTTGACCATTCCCACAGTGAAAGAAGGTCCATGTCGCTCATGGCGGGAGCTCAGCCAAGACCAATGCCACAGACGTGAGCTCGCCGCCCTCGAGCTGCCGGCAACGCTCCCTGCCGCAGCCCCGGGGGCTGCTGCCTCTCCCCACTGCAACGAGGCATGGCTGGCGCGTGCTCTGCTCACTCTACGGGTGCATGGGACCGTGATATAACAGTGAATAGTCCCATTGGTAACCACTTCTCACAACCACGTGTCTTTATGGAGTGACAGTCCGCTGGTGTAGGAGTACACCTCAAACAGCTGGTGCTGCCTAAGAGCCTACAGTGCTCTGTACACTCTCTCAAACACCATGGAGACTCTCTTTGATTGTGGATCTGCCATACAGAGAAGTATGGAATGTGCTTTTTCCAGCTTCCTTTCAAACACTGTCTTGTTTTTCCCTAGAAAAACTTTTTTAAAAACCCCTATAAATATCTCTTCTTCCAGCTCTCTATCAAGTTCCTTTGAGCTTGCAAGATATTATCAAAACTTCAGCTTTAAAGAAAAAAGAGACTTCATTTCCTGGCATAGCTAGAACATGGTTACAAGCTAGTCCCCTGTGCAACAGAAGACCGTTTAAGGCAGATTTATAGTTTGCCACAGTCTTATTCAAAGCACAGGGCTTTCTTGGAGTGTATTCCAGGATTGCTCGGAGTTGTTAGCCTGGAACACATTCTACAAAACAGGACAGACATAAACAAACACACAAAACAACAGAAACGTCTATCCATTTTCTTTGGCAATAGATTAAAACACAAGCTATCTTTGCTCAGTGTTCCACAGCGTTGCTGGCTACCTGCGTTGCTGTGTTCTCTCTACAAGATGGAGCCCAGAAGCTGCTTAAAGATGAATTTCAGAGATGCCATGCAGGCATGTGCAGTTAGCTGGAACTGTGCGCAGAGCTGCATGGGCTCCTGTGGGGGGACCAGCCCACAAGATCGGTGCTCAGGTAAGGTTGTTTCTGCAGAAAGAAAAGTGAAGGCACCTGGCAGAGCGGTCCTGGCAACTCCGTGCTGGGATTCTGAGTAGAGTTTGTAATGGGGGAATATCATATTGACTTAGTGCAATTGCAGTGCATTTTGCAAATTGGAGCTGATCTAATTGTCTGCTGGCTTCAGACCAAGATTTCTAATTGGTCTTGTAGATGTGTTTTTGGGAGCAGATAGAACCAGACAACCATCTTTCTCTCAGTCTTTCAGTTAAAAACTAGTAAAAGTGGAAATTTGTTGCTTTCTTTACAGTGCAGAACAGAGAGTTTTAAAGGAAAAAAAAAAGTTTCACAGAACTGGGAAGCTGCTCCCTTCCTCAAATCTGCTCACATGAACCAGCAATGTGTATTGTGGTATATAAAGCTAATCACGTCACCAGGAAATATATTCATCATATATGTCCTATTGGTACAGAGAAAGAGGTGCCTGTTGGGACTAGCGGGACCTTCCTCTGGCTGTTTGCCAGCCGGCTGGGGGCAGCCCGGTCACTGTTATTAACCTCTCCAGCTTTACCGAGAGCGGGCAGATGCCACCTCGTTATGGGCAGCGGAGCCTCCCCGGCCGGAGCTCCTGAGCGGTGCCCTAGGATGGCTGCGGAAAGAGCCGAGTGATTCAGCGCTAGTGAAGATGAGTCAGGCCCCGTGTTTGGACCCACCTTCTGGTGCTGTTTAGTCTGCTGCTGTGGATGCACCCATATGCTCCTCGTCACAGTATCTGAATGGCTCATGGCCATTAGTAGATTTTATTTCTTATGACAGCTATGAAAGGAAAAGAAGCATTTTTCCAATTTCCAGACATGAAATATAAATTAAACAAACAGAAAACCCACCACTGACAAAAAAAAACCCCATACTCATTTTCTTGTTGTTTCACATGGCTTTATGGCTGACTTGGAAAAGAAACTACTATTTCCTCATTTTCAGTCTGGTGGTATATTGAGTTATCTTAGGAATTACAGGCTAAATGTGAATAAAAGTGAATTTTACTATACAAATTTAGTAGTTAGCAGAACTGAAACAACTGAACAGCTAAAATTTTAGTTTAGATCAGTGATCTTCAATAAAACCGTGAGGTGACAGTCCTGCCTTAAGAAAACATCTGAGCACATCATGTGTAGGAAATGTTCAGTTTTATATTAAGCAAGGGGAATGTTAGACCTGACCTGACGAAATGAGTGCAAGTTCCGGCAGCTTTTACCTTCTTTAAGATAGAATAGATGTGCGTTTATGTTTACACATTTTCTTTTTGTTGTAACTTCTACACCTCTTATTTACTAGGTCATCATGTCCTAGGACTTTGGGTTCTGGCTAGGGATATTACTACAGTTGATTATCAGCTGATTTGAGCTAACCCTCCCAACAATAAAATATCAATTAAAAAATACAATATACTATTACAATATACTAAACAAACAGGAATGGAAATTACAGTAGTGGAATATATGTTCCATATCAAAAGTTTTGGAGTGAAAAGCTGATGATAAAAATAAAATCCAGTTTATAAATAGAAAGAATTACAGAGCTGTCAAGCTGTGTAACATCATAGACAAACTCATTTAAGTAAATTCACTACTTTAAAATCTTCAAAATTAAATGTTCAGTTGGAGTGCTTCATGAGAGCAGTTCAAGGTTCCTTCAATGAACATTAATTCATGTAAGAACCTTTTTTGATGAGGCAGTTTTTTTGTTTTGTTTTTAATTCCTTCTACAAGGTGATAATTTTCTAAAATGGTGGATACTGCACGATGTCGCAGTGCTTCTTTTTACTCAGTGTCCTTCTGGTGAGTTGCTTTTTTCACTTCTAGAAATAGTCGCCTCCCTCTAGAGACAAATTAACAAATAAAATGGGTAAATACTTTGTACAGTATCACTAAGTGAATCAATGACAATATTAAACATCAAAAATGGAATTTAGGATATCAGTCTTGCCTGTTAGAAATTTTCTCTCCCATGAAAATCTGATTCACTACTTCATTTTTTAGCCTGAGAATGGAAACATCTCTTAATAGAAAGGATTTTTTTGGTGAAGTTTGCCAGCCTCTCGACTCCCACAGCTGTTCTAAAAAATATAATTGCCCATGTGAGGACGAGTCAAGAAAACTTTGAGAACTGTCTCCCTAGCATGCAGTTTTCTTAGTTGAAAGGTGACCAATACTGGGACTCACGAAATTTAGCTCGGTGACATGCTATGCATCCTACTTACCAGTTAACAGCGGAACCCTCAGAAGAAAATTAAATGGAAACCACAGTGCGGGTTTTCTGTGACTTCTTAGCGGATATATATATAGGACACTTCCTACGTGTCATTATAGCCTTTCCTAAGTCTTTGCTTCCCGCTCTGCCTGAAAACCCCTTTGCTGTTCAACCGTGAACGGGAACCTAATAAGGGGTGACAAGTCTCGGAGCCGCACGGAGCCATCCCATGGTCCGCGGGGCAGCCGGGGAGCGCCTGGGTAAGAGATGCGCCGGCACCGCTGAAGTCTGAGGGAAAAGAGGACTCTTTTTTTCTCTTTTCTTCACTTAACTAACCAATAATCCACCATGGAGGTGGAAATAGCAACACTAAGGAAAGGAGAAGATAAAGGCTTTATCCCTTCATTATCTCTAGGGTCAAAAAAGAAAAAAAAAAAAAGAAAAGTTGTTAAAAACAGACAAAACTTTCATCTGAGCCTTCATCCTCTTGCATTGAATCACATTTGAGGCTCTGTTTGTGGAAACTGAACAGGAACCATCCCAGTCTTGTCTAGTTTCTAGTCAAACTACTTTTTTTTATTCAAGGGAACCAAAAGCTAAAATGTGATTGAGGCAGGCAGGGAACAGGTAAATTAGATTATTTGGGAGATTTGCCAAGTTCCATTTTCTCTTGCTTTCTTTCTCTCCGACATCCAAGTGTCAAGACTATTTTTGTAGGAGTTCATGCAAATAAAAGAGGAAAAGCCAGTATCTCCAGTGTTTACAGCCTCAGTCTAAGAACACAGGAGGGCTTCAGGAGACGATGAGGGAACGATGATGATCGCAGCACTCCAGTCATGGCACCATTGTCAGTTTGCTGCAGGCATTAGGGAGAAGTTTAAGGGAGCTATCTGAAAAAGGATCATGAAGTAGTTGTCTGTAGTTAATGACAATTACTAAGAGGGAGGAGCAGCATGGAGAATCACAAAGGGGTTTTGTTTTTTTGTTTTTTTCTTTTTTAGTTTTAACAGATAGGCAATGTAGAGCCTGGACCTGACGTCTTCATGACAAATGAACTCCTCGCCACAGCTTGTGCTCCCCGGGGAGCAGGACGTGGGATGGCAGGGGGACATGTGGCGGTGCTGCCCTCTCCCAGCGTGGCCAGGACTGACACCTGCTCCTGCAGAACCGAGCAGACTGGGAGCAACCCAAACCCTTTGAAATGAAGCTGCTCTCGTTCTTTCTTCCTCCCCTCGCCCAAGGCACTCCTGCCATCCCACAAATTTTGTGTAAAGCTAATTGTCCCTCCCCTCCGGGGACCCCAGCCGACAATGCTGCTATTGTCTCCGCCTTCCAACACGTCTACTCCAACACCATCAAGGAAAGCAAAGAGATTTTTCCAATACACTGTGAAGAAGCTAAATAATCTTCTGCCCCTTTCCTACTTACGGTTTTCTGTGTTAATGAAAAATGAAATGTAAGGTAAATGACATTCGTAATGCAAATGAAAATTGCAAATTGAAAAATGTAATGTAAATGAACTGTGATGCTTTCTCCTGACTTTTGCCTGTCATTACTTGTGAAGTATTTGTCCGTCCTTGGAAAACAACTGGCAGACCATCACACAAGCAATGTGCAAAACACTCTCCTGCCTTCTTGCAGCCTTGAAAAAAAAAAAAAACAAACCTCCACACAACAGGATGTAAATGAACCCTGGGACAACCATTTGGGTATGAAAGGCACCAAAATACTCAGAGGCAAATTTTCATGGGGTAAAACTACCATTGTTCCACTGGCTTTTGAACCAATTCATCTATCAAAAGTGACCTACATTAAAGACTATGTCCTGACCTTTGAAGCATCAGCACTGCTGTGCCCCTCCTGGACGACTCAAAGCTCTGGCTGAAGTGATGGAAAGGCAGGAGACAAAACTGCCTCTGTTAAAGAAATACACATATAGAACAAAATTCCAGAGAAGAGGATGATCTGAAGTGTGAAATGCTGCTCTTCTAAGGAGATACTTCCATTGAGACAGTGATCAGTACTACTTTTTTTTTTTCCCTCTCCAAAGAGAGAGTTAAAGGATGACTTGTTCTGCTGTTCCCTGATAACTTTTTCACCTACCTCTAAAATACTACAGGGATTAGATTCTCCAACCATCACATTGTTAATGCCAACAAGGAGGGAGCTGGTCAGCAATTATATGCTTGATAATGGTGAAACTGCTTTCAGCAATTGCCCGTATAGTCTCACATAGCCTTTTGGCCTGATGGTGGACAGCTGCTGTCTTTCATCAGAAATAAACAGAAACTCCCTCCTCGGGATCTCTGTGACTTCAAAAAAGACGGTTGGAGTTTTTCTGAAATTTACCGGTGATTCTAATTTTCCTATCCAAGGTGATATTTCCTATCCACTTTCATCATTCCCTGTGTTGTATCAGTGTTTGTGCAGTCGCACAGTGAAACTTAGGTTTGTGGGTCTGGCTGAAAAGTAAGCCCATAAAAAATCAGCCTGAAAAGCAAAACCAAACCAAACCAAACAAACAAAAAAATCCTGTATTACTTCTCTTGCACTAAATCCTATCAACTGTTTGGACTTGAGAGGGAAAGTGTTGAGAAATATATAACTTAAAACATCAAATATTGGATGAGTTTTGTTCCTCAGATAGTCTGTCTTACCTTGACACACTCCCTTCTCCAAAACTTTATAGATTTACATGATGCCACCAAGTGAAAGGCTTCTTATTTTGGTCTTTGAGATAAAAAAAAATGCTATGGAAAAATGTTCACAGTGAGCTCTTCATTGACTGCACGTTTGAGAAGACTTATTTGTGCCTACCACATGTTCTGAGTCATTTACACACACGCAGTTAGGGCTGGCTACTGATTTATGCACCGTGGAACATAAAGGGAGGGGAAAACAACTTGTGCCCTAGACCGATACAAGGGAATTGAAGCCTTAATGCCTTTGAGATGACAAGAAAATGAACTTGGAGGTCTATATGCCTCTGCAAGACAGAGCGAGTGCTTTCCTCTGGGCTCCCTGTAGCTCTAGCTTATCTGTGCCCTCTCAGGCAATTCTGACACTTGCACATTTTCCCCATAATTACTGGCTAAATTAGGCAGTGACAGCAACGTGCAATGCCCTCCATACCTGTGAGGCACTTGTGTTTAATTTGGCTCATAGCATATTTTCCAACTGTGCTTATTAAAGATATTTAGATACAAATGGAATGGAATAAGCTGTAGGACTCATTCTCAGTGTAACTTTCTAGAAAATTACTTTAGTGCCGTATTTAGAAACCAGGTTCTCATAGGACTACATTTAAGATGCTCTTTACCCGCCCCTTTAACCTGGAGACTATTTCTTCCATCAAAATATATTCCACTAATACATATTATAACATTACTATCCCTGCATCCCAGACTACATCACAGGCTGAGTATACAGTAAATGCACAGATTAGTTCAAAGGAAAGTTGGGGTGATAAAGTCCAGCTGATATGAGAGCTAGTGTAACGCTTGAGGAAGTCTCAGATTGTGTCGATGGCAAAATGGTCAGAGCTTCAAAAACTTAAAACTTATATTCTACTATGAGGATAAACTACCTATAAAATACAGATCTACAAGCCCATTGGTTAAAGTGGCTACAGAGAAAAAAAAATCTCCTTTAAAACTCTTGACACTTCTATAGTTTTAGATGGTGTAGTGCTTTCTTCTCAGATATTCAGTAATATCTGAATTTGAAGAAAGGAAGGGAAAATATGAAAAGGAAAAAACATGTATAACAAATATATCAATCTTGTTCTCACTGCTCCACTTATTGGCCTGTCAGGAAAGTGGATCATTATGGATCATTAGTAAATAAACGGTGTGTAACTTTACCTTGAACTTGCTACCTTGATGCTCCTTCTTTTATAACTCAAGTATAAGAGCCTAATTTAGTAGAAAGTGGTTTCAGAGTTGCATAAAGTCAGGCTTTCCCAGAGTTTTTCCTCAACTGATTCATCAATTCATTTGTCTTGACTTCAAAACTAGAAGATCTTGTCTTCACATGAAGCACTAATCTCCAAAGTCAAAACTCACCTTATGTAGCTACCAAAGCTGTTTTTGTATACCCAAAGTTAATCCAGCTCTGAGCTGGAGTAGTGATAGTTATAACCCTTTAACAACAGGTATGGAAGCTTTATATTATTCTTCTAACACAGTGCTTAGCCCTGTATTCAGTTGAAAATCTTGCATATCCATGATGCCAGTGTCCGATGGGATGCGCCATTCTCAATCAGACTTATAAAGCAGTTTAAATTTGGCAAAGATCTCAACCAAAGATTTTTTTTTTTAAATAATGCCATCTTGAAGTAATTAGGGTCTCCTCCTATGGCAGCAATTTCCTATCTTCTATCATTCCTGCCACCCTTTTACATCCTTCCTGAGGTGGTCAAGGAGGCAGAACTGCCCACAACATCCAGTAGTACCATGATGTTTTCTGTTTGTACATTGCTCTTCATTGATTTATCAAGGAAAATGAATCATTCCTTCGTGCAAGTGTCGAAGGCCATTGCTGGCGCAAGCCTTCCAAAGAGATGGTGTCTGTGTGGAGCCTACACCCTTTGTGAGACTTGGTATGCATTTGGCCAGATCTGTGATGGGCCTTTTTTAGGATCCACCATTTGCTCCTCAGGACAAAATGAGCTCTCATTCCATCCCTAATGGAATGGGCTCTGGAGCTGCTGTCTCACAGGAATAAACCTGGCTGCTGGGTGAGAGCCATGGGCTGTAGGACCACATGAAAAGGGCAACTAGCCCCATCCAGTCCGCCCTCTGGAGTCCTGCTGGGCCTCCATCTGCAGCTTAGCATGGGCATAGGTGTCCTGTAGATCCTGTGCCATATTTGCCAGCCCCATTCAGATGCCTAAGGTGTGTGCGACTACATGAGACACTTATGTTTAGGCACCTGAATGTCTCCAAATTAGTGAATTAATTAACAAATAGTTCACTGGTTCTGACAAAATCACAGAATCACAGAGGTTGGAAGGGGCCTCTGGAGATCATCTAGTTCAACTCCCCTGCTCCAGCAGGGACCCCTAGAGCACGGGGCACAGGGTGGCATCCAGGTGGGTCTGGAAGATCTCCAGAGAATGTAGAAGACTCCACAGCGTCTATGGGCAGCCTGTGTCCTACCTTTGTTTCTAAACCAGAATGGGCACATGCAACTCCCTGACTTTGGAAATGGTCCCTGGCCTTGGGACTATTCCTCAGGCATGCCTGGGATTACTGAAGAGTTATGCTTGGGCCCAAAATGTTCCAGGGACTGCTCCAACAGTTTAGTAATACAGACATTCCAGTATCAGGAACAGTCCCAGTTCAAGTCCTCCAGCATACGCAGACCCTCAGAAGGAGGTAACCTGGTAAACCAATGCACTGAGTGAGTCTACAATGTTCCTTCCATTTACACTTGCTCTGCATTTGAAGCAGGATAAAAATGTTCAGAAATTACATGATTTCAAATGTTTTCTTCTACAATACAGAAGACGTATAAAGCATTCACATAAGAGATCAATATCTGGGACTGAAAATATTAAAGATATGCCCTATTTATACAGAATATACATTTAAAGAAGGAGAACGCTTTGTGTTAATAAGCAATGAAGTATTCGTAAAGTAATCCAGGAATCAAGATCATGTGTTTGCAGGGGGAAGGGGAGGATTTTCTCCTCTGATTTAAGATTAGCAATAATCAGGATTAGATACAGCCACTGGAGTACACCAGTCCTACACAACAGTCAGCACATCCAGAAGTCAGATTTCACTTAGCAGTGCACTGAAGAATACCTAACATATATACCTATACATATAAATCTGGACTTATGTGGAAATAAATACTCCATAACACTCTATTTGAGTATCAGTATAGCAGCATAATATTCATGATTAAATAGATATGTATTAATCCCTGTTTGACTAAATTCTGATGCCTTTACAATGAAGACTATTCAGTTTATTAACTGTTTGTATCTTGCTATAAATAGAAAACTGACAAAAATTATTTATTAAGAGGATTTTCTTAAAGTATGGAGATGAAAAATAATATTTTTCTTTATATTGACACAGGTATCTTTATAGTTGAATGTGCTTAGATAACAATTCTGTGGCTTTATTAATCATTTAGGCATGGTATAAAATTAAAAGTTTCAGATTAAAATAGCTGTTGTCTGCTTTTATCAGCACTCTTAAATTAGGTCATTCCAAGAATTGAAAACATTCCAGTGGCTCGTTATATTCCATATAGTTATGTACAGATAAGACAATGTATTATTAATGTGAGATGTGGCATGTCTTTTTCTAGCACGACATTATTTCAGTGTGTCAGCTGTGAAATTTGCCATGGGGGACCGTAGGAGTAATGTTGAAGCCAAGTGTATTCTGTGGGTGCTAAGATGTCTCAGCAATTTTTATGTAACAGTTCAGATGGCTCTTGACCTCCAGGAAAGTACTCCAACCCTCCTTGCATGCACACACGGAAGTTTAAAACCTCAAGGCTTTGGCTGTTTGGGAATTTGGGGTCAGTGCCACAGAAGAGTGTCCTGACGGGCTGCATAGCGCCCTGCAGCCCCACGACACAACGAGGACTCACTCCTGAACATGGGGCTCTGCTTGTTCATGGGAAAGCCACTCAAGTTCCTGGAAGAAAAGGGCAGGCGATGAGTTGACCTCCTTCATGGCATCTATCTCCCTCTAGTTTTCTGCTACTGTTTCCTGTGCATTCCCAGCTTTTTGTCCCGTTAAGCTACTAACATTATTGACTTTATCCTTCCTTGCTGCTAGGTGCCCTCTGTACTCTCCTATACACATCACATGCAGCAACTTGCTAGAGAGTGTCACTTCTCCCCATTTCTGTAACTCAAATTACAAACAATAAATGTATGACAACATTTTGCCAATGTGTCTGTGGCCAGAGGCAACCGTCTGGCTGTGACTACCTTCTTCTGACACTTCAACATAGCTACTTTCATCACAGCTTCATTTTCTATGGGTTAATCTCTTTACACATCCATACCCTCTTCTTCAAAGCAGTTAATGAGGTTATGATATAGCTAAAGGTGACAAGATTGGGTGTTGCAGATGTCTGTTTGTCCCAACCGTATGTATTTTTTTTATGATTAATTCTGCATTTACGCTGTTGCCTTTGTTTACAGAGTTAAATTCTATGGCATATTTGAAATGACAAACCTCCTAGAATAATAACAGCTATTATAATAATAAATATTATAAAAGGAAATAATAATAAAGTTGTTATTTGTTATCACTTATGTTCTAATGTTTAAGGATTACTAAGTGTTTTAGAGAGTAATAGGGAACGATCTTTTTCTCCAAATCCAGATCTGTCACATCAGCCTTTAAAAATGAGGCTCATTCAACCTACTCTAAGATATGTTCCCATGCCCTAGTATCAGACAATCACATCTATAACATGTCACCCCTAGGACACTTCCCCAGCTCACCTGCATCTTTTCCTCTGGCTCCAGCATCCCACACACCAGGTGCAACTGGAAGGCGCCCAACAGCTGCATCCAGCAGGGAGGAGCACAGAGGACACAAGGCTGGGGAGCAACCAGGAGCACATGAGGGGAAACAGGCTCTCCAGCTATAGCTCCGCATCTCAGCGTGGCCCTTCATGCATGGTCCAGTACTTCAAGGAGCTAAAGGAGCTACGGACACTTTATCCCATGTCGGAATTCAGGGACAAAAAAGACAGTGAGGAAGATGTTGAGCAGACTGAAAAACTTGAAATTCAAATACAGATTGAATGTAGTATAGGAGAACAAACGAGGAAAAAAAAGTCTGGAAGAATTTTCCTTTCTTTTTTTTTTTTTTTTTTTTGAAGGTGAAGGTAAGAAAATGCCAGGAATCCCATTTCCCGGGGGTTTTGCCATGAGTTGTTAAAATCATTCGTATTTTAAAGTACACATCTGCCAGCCCCCTTGGCTGAGCCACATCCTCTCCTCTGGCAAACACCATAGAGCAAGAAAGAAAATGCATCTGTGGTGGGAAACTGGTAATTGTGCTTGTCATATTGTCCTTGGACTGGTTTCTTTTCTGTCTTCGTGTTTGAGTGTGTGTTCTGAAGGCTTAAAGCAATACTGACAGCTGATGCAGGGAAGGATGAGGAGAGTGGTGGTGGTAGGGCATGCTTTTAACAGGGGTTAGCAATGTGATGGGTAAGCTGAAGAATACAGGGCAAGAAAAGGACTGTAAAATAGTGTCTGGACAGTAGGGGACAGGTTCTATATCATCATTCATCATCACTGTTGATAGTTAAAACTAATGTTGAAAGAGGTCATGGATCTATAACTTTGTTTTAGAAAATCTCATGCTGAAAACAAGTGAATAAGTGACTAAGAAGCCGGATAGGCGTCAGGTAAGGAAAGAAATCTCTCTTTAATGGAATACAGTAACTCTACTAGCTGTCTTCAATGAAACTTGAGCTAGGATTGTACTGACTGATGTAAAGTTACCCACGAAACCAAGCACATGAGAAGTTCCTGGTGTAAGAGCTGGGGTACTACTCTAATCAATTTTGCAGTATAAACACAGTCTTTAAGTGGAAAATGCTAATTGAAAATATTTAGAAATGTTGAAAAATATTAATTGCCTGGTCTGAAAATTTGGCCTTTATATGTTGGAAGCATTGCATTTTCTGTAGAAAGTATTTGTGTCAGACTATATTTTTTTTTTAGATAAGTTTTCCTACTGCATTATCTTGCTGACATCCTGTATTTCTCAAGAGGTACTCATTAAAAAATAATTGATGACTACTAAATCAATGTATGTTAACTCCTGAGTCTGTGATTTTATACCCCTTGTGAATGTTGTAGTGGTCAATATGTCTAGTTGCTTTCCGAGAAGAGGGTACACAAAAAGCAACTGATCTTGTATCAAAGAGCTGATCTTGCACCAAACTCAATCTTGTACAGGTCCCACACAAATTATATGACAGAAGCTGAGAGAAATAAGAAATAACAAGTTTTCATCCTTTACGGTAAAGGATCCTATAAGTCAAGGACACTGTGCTGGCAAGGGGTTTATCAGAAGGTGGCCTCAATATCCCCCGAATATCCCCCAAACCTCTCCTAAAATTTAAATGTTTATTTCACATAATGTGTTTATTTCACAAAGCACAGAATCTCAGTAGTATATGAGTCACTTTTCTGTCAGAAACACAAACAACCTATTTTTGCAGTGCACTTATTCTAGACTGCAGGAGATGTTTTTCATGGATTTCAGCTGAAACCTGAAGACACAGCAGGTGAATTAAATTTTAAGGCTAACGTAACTTTAGAAAAAGGGCTCTCACTTAAATTCAGGATCTGGCTGAGTGTTTTATAAAGTTGATGGTGTAAGGTGCACAGGAGGGCTCCAGACTGTCTGAGATCCCTACGAAGATGGGAGCCTGGAGGGAATGCCTGCTTGCAACTACCAGAGAACCACTGAAGAAACTAAAAGCTCAGGGCTTTACTCGGTGCTAAGTATTGTGGTGCTTCAGGTATTCCAGTAAATCTGATGTATAACAGTTTTAATTGTGTTATGGGCAACCTATATGTGATTGCTGAGGGAGCAAATGCTGCAGCTTGTCATTACAGAATGAAGGAACCAAAAGCAACTCTATGTCAAGGCATCTTTTGCTGTTCTGTCTGTTTTTTTGTTTGCTTGCTTTTAGCAAGGGAAAGATCATGCTGGGAAATTTACTTTCATTCTGTTCAGATCATGAGCATCACTCGAGCTCTTCCAAGCAGATCTGAAAGACTGCATGGACTGTTGTAAGAAAAGGCTGAGCAGAGATGCAGAAGTAGTCACCAGTTTTGCTGGCAGAGGACAGCAAATCAGCACAACATGCACAACTGGAAAAGACATCAGATCGTGACTGATGAAAGCGGTTAATGGTAAACCTGGCTATAGCAAACAAGTGGTTGCAAAAGCAGGAACATTGTTAGTGTGAGTAGCCAGAGGCAAATCGCGTAGGCTTCATAAAAAGCAGCCGAGAGCTCCTCAGTCAGCTTTAGAATGGCTAACTAAAAGGGGAACGGACTGCAAACCATTGCAGAAACAACAGTCAATATATCTGTTACTAGAGTGTCTCCAAACCCGGATCAGAACTTGGAAAGTGGGACTTTCTTACTAACTCAAAGGCATTTGCAACTGTAGAAAGAACTTAGTCAAAATATGAAGAAAATAAAAATAATTATATAAATTGAAAAAAAACCCACAACTCCATCTAGTCTAGCATCCCAGCTCTGACAACAGATGGTTAGAGAAAAAGTGTGAAAACAGGATAAATGTGGAATGATATATCCCTCATACATCCTCCCTGTGAGTCTCAGGTAGAAGGGTTAAATCTTCAGAGTTTTCTTTTACATGCTTATAGGCCTGTATTTGGAGTTGCTCATTGTTTTTCTGCACATCTTTATGACTAGGAATATTATTCTTAGATTATTTTCTCCACAAAATTTTCAACGTGTTAAATACGTTTTTTCAGTATCTAGTTACTTATCAAAAAGGAGCCAATTGGAATAATCTACTGTAATTCATTAAGGCTGACATCTTGTGGCTGCTTTCTGTATGCAGTTTGCTGGTTGTATTCTTACAAAAATCTGAAATTCTCCTCTGCTTTAAATAGCTGCTGTATGTCTTCTTTATGTCACTAGTTGTGCATTAAATACATAATTCTGAAAATTACTCAGTATCCTCAACAGGTAGCTAGGAAAAGAAGTAATTCTAGTATCAAAATTGACTTCTGTTTATCTTCAGAGCTTTATGTTTCTCAGTGTACCAAAATCTTAGCAAATGCACAAATTCTTACCATTGCAGTGACAATTCTCTTAACATCTCTGTTCCCATGCACACATTTATCGGTTTACATATTTTTAAACTCCTAGAAATTCTATTCCAGAACACTAAACAAAATTAAAGGCATTGACAATAGGATCCAGGGACTATACTTTTTTGTATATCTCTATATTTTTTTGTAAATCTCTACCGGACCTCTCTGCCTCCTGTGAATTAGAACCTACCAGAGTCCAGCTATAGCAGTAGAATGTATGTAAATAGGCTTGCCCTTTGTATATATTTAGTCAAGTCAAAGCCCATAAGTGCTCCCCATGGCTACATCATGTTTTTGATGGTGATTGCAAAACAGACTTTGTTTCAAAGTAGGAAACACAATTGTTTCTAGTCCAAATAGGACAGCAATCATGGCACCTTTTTGAGACTGAAGGGCTGCTCATTACAAGCTCACATTGCTGCTGAATTTAAAGGTAGATGTTTCTTTCTTTTACAGCAATTTGCAACTTGTTGCTATAAAGCCAAAAGATAATTTGCATAGTATTGTTTAAAATAAGGAGAGATCAGTCCAACACTTCCTGATGTGTGCGTGTACATAATTAATTTATATATTTAATTTAGAAAAGAAAGTAGATTGCCTTCTTTGAAAATTTCTAAATGAAAGAATGCTCCCTTCTCTCCCAACAACTAAAATCAGTTCGATTTCAATACATTTCCAAGATGGAAATTAATTGCTCAGAAATGAGTTAATAGATTTTGCTTGTCTTTCAAAATAAAATCAATTCTAGAATAAGAATACAGACATCAGCCTGAATGCAATTTTTACAGAGTTAATGAAGACTCAAAATGGAGATAGATAATGAAAATCTCAGTACATCTTGAACACTAAATTTGCAACAAATTCAACAAAATAATTAGTTTCACCTGTCATTTAAAACTCCTTTCTGTATCTGGTTGCTGTTCAAGATGGAAAATATTTCAACGCTGTTCAACCGGGAGGTTTTCTTACTGTGACCTCTGCTGGGTATAGAGATAATTAATATCAGGACCTTTAAGTTGTGAATGTAAATGCATTTGTGGAATGACTATCATTGGAGAACTGCAAAGGTACTTGTTTGAGAAATAGAGAATATAGAGAAATTGACAGAAATATCTGGAAGAAAAACCTTCACATATCCAGAGAGCTGCAGCTGCTGAGAATAAAGCTGCAAACACAACTAGCCATAGAAGTGACAGGAAAAACTGATAACTGATACGACATATGACAGCCAGCAGGACTGTTACATGAATCATATCACTAAAGGCAGACAGAAAAGGATAGAATCATTATGTACATCTTATTGCCCAAGCATATGTTTGAATAGTAGGCTTGGGGCTAATTCCACATAGGCTGATACAGAAAGGAGCATAAAAGGCAGTAGTAAGGATTGGCAGAACAAAGCCTTGCATGTCTATTGTACTCACCCATCGGTGTTTTTGCTCAAAACTGCAAGCTGTGCAGAAGATGGGCTTTACTGAAAGGGGAGCAATGCTGTTTCTCAATATGAGATACAGTTGTAAGCTTTTCAAATGCCAGTGAAGCTTTTCTAAAGCTACGGGCTATAGTATTAAAAAATAATACAAAGTGTATTCACTAATTCCTTGAGCACTGTTGACTTTTTTTCCAAGGTAAAGTAAAACTTCCTTTTGAAAAATTAATAGCAAGAAATAGAGCTGTCAGAGTTGCTTTATGCAGGGAGCATGGATATGTTAAACAAAGAGAATTAAAAATATCTCTGAGACAGGACCCTTTACTGCTGAGAAAATTAAGTAAATCAGTTTTAAGGAAATATAGGTAGAACTCAAGCAGAAATTCTTGCTTCATGGACAACAAATATTTGCATAAATTGCAATTAATCATTCTTTAGTTTAGAAATGTTGGTAGTCAGTGTAAATGTGAACCATTAAAACAAAAATAGGTAACTTTTTAAACCAAATGATATTAGGCAAATAGTTCTATTTAAAATGAGACAAGTAAAAACAAATCTATGTTTCTTTGGCAGCACTGTCTTAAGTTTCAGAAAGAGAAACAGGAGCTAGCATACACTGTACAGCATAGCAGGGAAAAAGAAGGAAGGAACTCAACAGCTCAATGAGATGGACAAAGCAAAAACAGCAAAAATGAGTGCTGGTTTCTCTGATGTGCTGATCCATAGCTATTCACCTGCTGCTTAGTAGAAGGAAGGCAACTGCAGCGCTTTCATAGTCTTCTCTGAGAGAATTTCCTTCTTGGATGAAGTCTCTTTATAGTAAAAAAAAAAAAAAAAAAGTAATGCAGTCAAAGCATATATCGTTTGTTCTTTTATACAATACAGACTTCGGCATTGTCTGGGGAACTACATTTGTGCCTTAAAAGAGGATATTAAAATAATTTTAAGAAATTGCATCAAGCACAAAAATCACATTTTTACCTAGGAAAATTTTCCCTGAATGTGAGACAAGATACAAAAATAATATATCTTATTTTGTGAGATATATTCTATATTATTATTATAGCCATTATTAGCATTGCTGTGCCACCTATAACACTAATAATGAGGCTCAGAACTCAAATTTGGAAGTAGAATAGTTCACAATTAATTTAGCACTCAAAATGAATGTGGACCTAATCTGTTTTATTATTGTTATTATTACCATTTTCTTACACATCCTATTGACAACAAAGTAAGGTTGCATTGATTGCTTCTGAAATAGATATGCAAATGAAACAATTGATTGTCAGTCAGATTAATGGACAAAAGTGTAGCAGCTTCATGCTACATTTTCTTATCATCAATATTATTGGCAGCAAGACTAAAAATAGATTTTAGAGTATGAAAAGCAATTGGAAAAATTAGGATTTTTTATAAAGTCTACCTATTTTGTAGGAAACATCAGGAATATCCTAGGAAGGATAGCCTATGCCTAACTGGGGTAGCATTTTACATGGTCAGATGTATTAAAACATTGTTGTATAAACTGGTGCATAATGCAGACATAAACCTGTCGGAGCAGTGGAACTCACAGAGATACAGAAGGACCTTTCCTTCTTTTATTAATCATTGGGATTGTGCGGGTTTTCCTTTAGGAGAGTTTTGATCTGATTCCCTCCCTAACAGAATCCATCCAGCAATACGAACAATCCTCTGAGGAGCACCGGGAAGGTAGTCACTGACTCTGCTCTGATCGTCTCGCACTCTTCGGCAGTTTCACAGGAATGATGAAGGTGGAGGAAATCGCTGCTTGTGAATTAAGCTGATCTCTGGTATAATGCTGTGAAAGCCGCTCTTACGTAGCCGTCTTGCTAGCCCAGGAAAGCTCCTGGGCAGGAAACATGGAGCGTTTCCAGCCTCGCTCTGCAGGCGGGTGCAGCAGGAGCCGCGCAGCCCGCAGGGAGCGTGTGGCTTTTGGGAAAGCCGGCTCCACGCGGAACGTGCAGCACAGCGGGCAGGAGCAGCTCAGGCTGCTCCCATGACTCCCGAGCTAGGGAAGCGGATCAAGGCTCATGGAAGCACGGGGGGGAAGGGCATGGCTGCAGGCTTGCGTATCTGGAGCATCCCGTAAGATTGTGAGCTTGTTCTGCAACGAAACCTGAGCGATCACACTACCTCCTCCTCCAGCAAGAGCAAGGCAGGCAAAAAATAAACCCTCCTCTCTTACCTATTTTTAAATATTTAGAAATTATTTTGTTATCTGAAGAGATGTGGTACTTCTTTTTCCTTTCAAATACTCCTGCTTACAGTTTGTCAGTAATTTAGGTAGAGTCTGTTGAAGCCAATTTGAAATTTAGGGGTTTTTTTCTTTTTTTTTTTTTTGTCTAAAAGGAGACAACGGAATATAGCAGAAATGTGCTTGCCCACATTTTGATTTTGTTCCTATATTTATATTAAATTTATACCCAAAAGGTCCAATTTATGACTGGACATTTGGATTTAATGCTGTTCAGAGAAAACTGTTAAGACTTAATAATCTAATGATATACAAAATACACCAAAAGTGAGATCCAAAGTTCTATGAAAGTCTTTGTGCCAGAAACTTATCTTAGGGATTTAAAAACAGAAATTTCAATTATAAGCTTACTTTTTTCTTTCTTTAGTGCTGTAGGCTAAGAAGCTTAAAGAGCTTGTAATTTTGAAGATCTGTATGAAGAAAAGCTGAGTGAAAGAGCTGAAGGGCTTTATTTTTATTTAGTCTAGAAATACAGTCCACTATTTTTATTTAGTACTAGAAAACATAAGTGGAATTGGTGAAAAAAATAGGGTAATAAAAAACTTTCAGCTCTTTGTATATCTGAAATATTTCTAGGAGACATGGTCCAAGCATTAAGATATGGTACCTCAACTTGAAAAGCTACCTATATATTACTCAGGCTATTTAGAATAACTTTGGAAACTGGGGAAATAGCTGCGCTATCACTTGAAGTCAGTGCAAGCCCTGCTGTGTAGGTTACGTGTTGCAGCATGAGGCAGCACAACAGCACCATAACTAGTGCCCGCGGTGGGACATCTGCACCAAGTGAGACCGTACCGCGCTCCACAGCAACAAATGAGAACCGCGGTGCCTTGGGCAGTCTCTCTGAGCTATCTCCGGGATGAGATAACCAAATCACCCAGTAATAAATCCAGACAAAACTTGTAGCTTTCTGCGACTTAGTGAAACCGTTTAACAGTCTGATCTTTGTTCACTAACTGAATTTGAATAAACATGAAGAATAGTATTGTATAAATTACGTTTGGTTCCCCTTTTTGCTTCAAATATTAACGATACAGTCATCACAGTTAAGAATTAAAGCGGATGCTCCGACAGCCCTGGGTTACTGCATTGCAGATGCCTGTGACTGAGGTACCTGGAGAACAAAATGTAAAGTTTAATCTTCATATTTAGCTCTGAAATTGTGAAATAATAGTTGTTGTCCTTAGAGTACACAGCCTTTTGTTGATTAGCTCACCACATTTTAGAGTGTGATACACTATTGATACTTATATTTTCCTTATGTAGTGACTGTTAATATTGTATATGATTCTTAAATAATTTTAATACAGAACTATATATATGTGTGTTTCTTTTCTGAGTTTTAAAAGTCTTAGATCCCGAGTCACTTCCACCTGAGTTTTTTTTTCCCCATTAACTGACTTTTACTATATAAGTCTTGCAATTGAAAGGAAATAACCCCAGGTGTCCTCAAGCCAGTCTAGTTTAGTCAAGTCAGGTGTCCAGTAGGTTAGCAGCTAAACCACTAAGTCAGTGTTCATCTCCCAGACAGAGGTCTGTGAAAACTGCCAGTGCTAACTGAGGATGGGGCTGGCGCTTGGTGGAAATAATGCTCCTGAAAGCACAAGAGAATTTCTCCTGAGATAAACTGAAACATCCCTTACAAGAAAGTGCTGCTGCAGCAGAGACACCCTGTAATTAATTTTAAAAAAGAACATTTTCACTCCAAAAGCCAAAATCTAAGTAGATGTAAATAGCTGTAGAACTGATAGCTAGAAAAATCATCTCAAACTATGAAAAATGAAAATATATCAGTACTCATATTACACAGAAATAGCAATTTTACATGTTTTAGAGTTAAAACCCAAGAGAATACTGTCATTTACAGTTTAAAAAAAAAAGGCACAAATACAAAACAACACACAAAAAAAACCCCTTTGTCAATATAACAAAGGTTAGAGAGAACAGATGATTTTGCAAGACTCCTGGAAGCTGAGATTCAGACACCAGGCCAATGGAGACAATGAATCCCGGTACTGAAAGTCTGCCCCACATACTCGCCCTTAGCATTCCCCAGGGAGTTTAATCCACTGATTTTAGATGGAGTCCCCCAGCTGCTATCGTTCACCTCGGGAGTTCAGGCTGTCATTTCGGTAGCTGGAAGCTTTTTGATGATGGGGCAGTGTTATTGTATGTGGACTTTTTAAGATATGTGACAGGTTAGAAACCTCTTTTCCTAAGACTAAACTTCCATTTAATTTCTGTTCTTTTTTTTTTTTTTTCCTCTTTGTTAAAGGCTGCCTACGGAATTTAAACAACTACTTTGTTTTTATCTGCTATCTGTAAACCAAGACTGAGCCCAAGGAAGTACAAAGTCCTCTCATTCATCATCACTGGTGTGTTAAATTCATAGTCTTGTCTGTGCAATCAATATCTCAATTACCGCTTAAAAAACATTGTGAAAAATAAATTTGATACAAGGACTGAAAGCTATCTGATAATTTCTTAGAGCAGACTGGAGTCTAGCCACCACATGTCTAGTAGGCATTAGTTTGAGACAGGATTTTGTTGACATATGACACTAATCTGTCTTTTCATTTGTTTTTTGATCTACCAAAAAAAGAGTAAATTGTACCTAGTTAGGTATTTTAAATTTGACAAACAGAAGTACACTTTTTAATACATATGATTTTTTCCAGTCTATTACAAGTCTGTGGATGTTAATCAGCAGAAATAGACATCTGACTAATAACTTATTAAATTTGAATTCAAATAACTAATTTTAGTGAGTGCAGTAAGTATATGCCTTTTTAGTTGCTATTTCATCCTTATATTTATGATAAGACTTCATTTGTTAAGCTTACCAGTGCTTTTGATATAAGAAATTTGCACAGCACTAACCCATAAATAAGTGTACTTTTTTACAATGCTGTGAATATTTAGAACATTTATTTTTGAGAAATGGAAAAGTTTGACGGCATTTCCACAGCATTCTATCATCTTTCACTACAACATTAAAACTCGTTATATAATTTTGGTCTCCCTCAGCGACTCTGTATTTGCATTTAAAAAAAAAAGCTATTTTTGAAAATTTTAGGTAAATTGCTTATTTTTGTGGTCATTGTTTGAAATACATCAGTGTTATTGTGATATAAGTAATAAATACTTACTTTTCATAGAATTTTAGGAATTATGGCTGGAAGGGTCTCTAAGGTGGTCATCTGTTCAGCTCTTCATCTGAAAGCAAGGTCAGTTAATCTACATAATTTTTGTGATTTTTGTTCTTCTCATTCATTCTTAAAGCTATAATGTTGGAAATCACACGACTCTTCAAAGACACCTTTTCTATTATCACTACTGTTAGGAAATATATTTTCTAATATGAAACCTAAATGTGAAACTCCAGTTAAAAACTGCAAAGGAACTTGCTGGGGCAGATAAAACCTCTACGTGGGTAGCTGTCTTCCGTGCATTTTCCTTCCAGGAACTCCTCCAGTGCCACGATGTCAGTTTTTGGCAGTTATCACGTCATTTGGGAAGCACTGCAGGAGCACTACCTCATTTTGTTTGCTTCTGACACTAATTGCTACCAGCTTTGTTCAGTGCCTCCCCATCCTACTGCTGGGAGACAGTGAATAACAGATCCCCATTTGCCCTCTTCATACCACACGTGGTTTTGGCTGCCTCCTTCGTAATCTCTTAGTTGTTGCTTTTCCACATTTTCCACATTCTACTTTAGTTACCACTGATATGGAAGCCACCCCATATCTTTGCTTGCCTTTACTGTCCTTTCTGAACCTCTTTGGGTTCTAAGAATTCTCTGATTTGTCATTTGAATTTTAAACCTTCTGGGTCAAAGTCATTGGAATATGTAACAAATATCTGTTGTTCCATTAACTCAGTCATTAATGAAAGCATTTCACAAAACACAATTCTCACACAATTCTTTCTTCCACTGCGAAGTAAAACAACAACTTTCTGGACTGCAGTTATCCCACCATTTTTATATTCCCGCTTTACATTATTTTCATGTACCCTTCCCAATTTCTTGGCTCAGCAAGATTAAATAAACCTTAAAGCATTACTAAGGCCAAAATACCAGACATTTAATACTTTTCTTATTAGAAAACATGTATCACTCTGCCAGAAAATAAATAAATATATTGAATTGACAGAGTTTGGTACTGACAAACTCAAGCTGGTAGCTGTGTCCTTGATGACTTTTACATTCCTTAGTGGGTTTCAGCTAGGTCTTGGCACTTTTAGGACGGAATTCGTGATGCCTAGCTGTTTTGAAAGGATCTGTTCATCCTTTAGTCTGTTCCTAGAGCTTAACAACTTGTGTTTGCAATCAAGAGTCCTATCTGTTTTGCTGCAATTGATAGTGATGACTGAAACTAGGCAAAACAAAAAAGGCTTGAAAAACAATTTGAGGATGTTCTTTGCTTCTTGTGTGCTCTTCTCCCTATGTAGTTGCTGTTATTAAAAACATTTACTTTTTTAAAAAAAAGCTCACTTTTATGAAAGTTCCTGCATTTTTTTTTTGCATGTGTGAGACACACTAACTCTACAGGGAGGACTTCAAAGGGCAAGAATCCTTTACAAAAAGTGTAAAAAGAAACAAAGTCAAAATATTAATATCCCACAGGCATAAGTGATTTTAATTTCCTTTTCTTTTTTTTTTCTTTTTCCCCAAGAATAGCATGACATAAAGGAAACCCAGGTTAACACCAGTGAGTCTTAGCCACCGGGACACGCTCCTGGGTTCATGCCTGGCAGTAGGTCTGACACTCCCAGCTAAGGGGCAGCGCCAGCCGTTGAGCGGCCGCGGCCGCGGCCCCGTCCCGGGGCGGCCGTTGGGCAGTGCTTCCCTGCCGCCGCCGCCACGCCGCGAGTCCCTCCATACCCACGACGACCCCACACCGCTCACTGAGCCAGGGGGCAGCACTAAAAGCAGCAGCCGGTCGTCACCCGCCACCCTGGGGGCGGTTGTGCCTCTCGGCCGCCCCGCACGCCGTTACGCGCGCTGTCCTCCCGCCCCGCCCCGCGCATGCGCGCTGCGGCCCACGGCGCTGTCAGGCGCCGGAGCATGCGCAGAGGCGGCGGCGGTGCCGGCGGAGGCTCCGCATCGCCGCGATGGGCTGAGGGGGGAGGCGGTGGCGGGTGTGCGCGGCTCCGAGCAGGGCGGCCCGAGGATGGAGAGGGCCATGGAGCAGCTCAACCGGCTCACGAGGTCTCTGCGCCGCGCCCGCACCGTGGAGCTGCCCGACGGTAGGACGAGGGCGGCCGGGCCTCGCAGCGGGGCGGCGAGGCCTGCCCGGGGCCTGCGCGGGGGCGTCTCGCGGCCGCCGCTGCCTCCGCTGACCCAGGAGCGGTTCAGGGGGTGGAAACCGGCTCCCCCCTCCGCGGGGCTTTTTATCTGTCTATTTGTTTACCACACTTATTATTATTATTTTATTTAATCTGGCTTAAAAAAATCACTTTGGTGCTTTGTAGATCAGATGCTACCGATGACAATCTTATTTTTCTTGATCTGATGCTGAGTTTGGTTTCAGTGAACATATTCTGAGTCACTGTCGCCAGTAATAGCTGGAATCTCTCGGCTCAAAGTTTGTCACAGGTGCTCGCAGCATTACTGGGGTCATAGTGATCTTAAAAGTATAGCTTCAGAGTTTAATGGGAAATAGTATAGTTATTTATCTGCGAAGACTGCACCAGTAAAAGATTTCTGGAAACGTACAGATTTCTGTTTTCTGTCTGGAAATGTAGAAGTATCTGTTTTCCGTCTGAAACGTAAAAGTTTCTGTTTTCCAAGTGATATGCTATCTTTCTGTTTTCTTTGGGGATTTATTTTTACAAAGACAAGCCTTTGGTGGCAAATCTCTCACCTCCCTTTTCCAGTGCTGAAGGGAAAGGGAGAATATTGTGTTTTCTTTGTACTTTCTCTGTACTGTTTCTGTTTTGGACTTTTCCCTTACTGCAAGCTGTTGCTGAGGAAGAGCCTGCTTTCACCACCCTTTCCTTGTCCGTCTCTAGTGCATAGTTTCAGTGTCTGTCAGTGCAGTTGCTGTTAAATCTCACAAAATGACAGAAAAGATGGAGATCAATTTTGCTGTTTCTGGCCTCATGAATTACGACTTTTTTTTTTTTCACATATGTTTGAACAGTTTTAGCTGGAAAAATGGAGAATGCACTTCTGCTCTTTGCTCTTAGTCTGTGGGCTGTAGCGCTCTTCGTTGGAGAGGAATGTTGACACTTTCATACACTGAAGAAAGGACTAAATCCAGACAGTTAACTTTTGGGATTCTATTGGATAACGTTAGGGTATTTTGTGTACTGTTGGGGTGCTACGTGGGTACTTTTGGCACACTTTCCTTAATGTTGTGATCTCTTCCAAAAATCAAGACAATTTATGTTATCCAACAAAATATTATCTGCATTTTGTCAGAGGAGTATTCTAGATGACTGAAGTTAAGCAATTTTTAAGTGTTTATGAACCCTTGGCTCCCAGCCAGTGAATACAGAGAGATGATCTTACCAACAGGAAATAGTATTTATTTTTTCATCACTCTTCTGAAAAAACCTCCAGCAGGCATTTTTGCATGATTAAGAACTTGGCACAAGTTCCTGCATTCTACTGTGCGGACCCAGTGCTAGGAAAGCTAAGCTTTGTATTTGCATTTTTTTTTCTTGCTTGTTTTGTTTTGTGACTTGAAATGCAAACAAGCTAGGTTAGACATAAGTTCTATGAGGCCATTTGGTGTATAATGTTTCTTGTGTCATGTAGTTTTACCTTGAGTCAGTAGGAGTTTGTTTATGACAGAAAATAGTATTTATTAAAATAGTCATAAAGGCTTCTTAGTCTTTTTAATTCTGTACAGACAAAAACTGGAAACCTCTGCATATGCCCCACAGCGTAGGCTCTATTAAAAAACAATAGCAAAGAGCTTAGAGTTGCAACTATGCCATGAGCACCTTTTATGTCCTGGCTATATTCAAATTTATCTATTACCTCTTTTTAAATCACTATACTTGCACATAAGTTTAATTAAGCATTGTCATAAGCATTTGTGTTATGTGTTTTTCGTTTTCCTTGTTTCTCTTCTTTGGTAGGGCATGGTTGTGAGAACACAGAAGAACATCATTCTCAGATTTAATTGATGCTCTCAGGTTCTGTGTTTTGTTTTAATTAGGGACCTTTTTCTTCTTGCCAACAGATCTGTGGAACAGAGCCCAAACTGATTTTTTTTTTATTGTTATTATTTTATTTGGATATGTTATGAGTTAATCCTCCATACAATTTAAAAAAAAAAAAAAAAAAGCACCACTAATCTGCATCTTTATCTATTCTGGCCTTTTTCCTTGCCATTGGGCTTTGGAGGTGAAAAAGGGTGGCTTTTTGTTTATAATGTAGGTACCTAAAACCTGTAATAATAATCTGTTGATGCATAGGCACTTTAAGGTGGATAAGTGTTGCTGAATGAACTTAATATACATAGAATATTATGTTAGAATAATGGAGTAATTTATTTCTATACAGATAATGAAACTGCTGTCTATACATTGATGCCAATGGTTATGGCTGACCAGCACAGGTGAGAGCTGTTTTTTAAATTAATTTTAAATTAATTAATTTTTATTAAGGCCCTAAGAAACAGCATGTTTGCTGTAGCTGCAGCTACTCCTACTTTCAGGAGTGCTGCTACTGAATTGTGCAGGATCACAATTTTACCTGAAGCTAGTCTATTTAAATCTTCTGCTTTTTCTTAGCTGAATAGCCTTTTGGAGTTCAGAATTAGAAATTTGTTATGCTTTAGACCGGATCTGGGAGATGTTCCATTGATAAATATGGAAAAACTTGGTCAAGGATGAGACAAAGATACAACTTTGTTACAAAGTAATACTTCTTTAAGTATGTGCCTATTGATGATATAAAAGCTAAGGGCTAATAATAATAATGGATAAGAATAATGAGATAAGAATTAGACAGTAAGATTGGTGCTTCTAGAATTCCCTGGAACTTTCTCTTCTCCAAATATTGTTTGCTTGAGACCTGAGGACTGTATTGTGCCAGTTAAACTGTGCTGCCTTGTATGGCATTTTGTAGGCAAGCAGGTAGCACCTACTGATGAGATTGTAGATCACATATAATTGAAGTAAATATTTGTTTTTCTACATAATATCCTGCTGTTATTGTTTATAAAGTTTTAAAATTAAGTGATTAGTTCATTACTGTGGGCTGAAGCACCACTACACCTACAGTCTGGCCTATTTAGAGATGTTTTGTCTTAACTTATGCCACTGTCTCTTGTTGAGAAAGTAACTGAAGGAAAAAGCAATCGTAATGAAGTATCAAATAGAATGTTTTCTTATAACTTACTGTATATACTTTGGATATTATGAACTGATTTTTCTTAAATAAAATTATTTCTATGTTTTAAGGTCCGTCTCAGAGCTACTATCAAATTCAAAATTTGATGTGAATTATGCATTTGGACGTGTGAAGAGAAGTTTGCTTCATATTGCCGCAAAGTAAGAGTTGTTTGAGTCCAGTCCAGAAGTTAACAATGAAAGTATTACCACAAATCTCAGGCACTAATGTAAGCTGGAAAACTCTGTAGTATCAGTTATTATTTTTATTTTTACACTCCTTTTTGTATTTTTTTAGTTACTCTTTATTGAAAGGACAGTTTGCATATATGGTAGTAAATAACTTTCCATGACTTTCCAAACTCTGCTTAGAGGATTTTTTTTTTTTTTTTTTAAATTCAACTTTCAGAGAAAATAAAAAAAAAATTAAAGAGAAGTGCACTTAATAGTGGACATATCCATGCTTTTCTATGTTGGGCAGACAAGACTTTTTTCAATCAGGAGCTGCATGCTTTTTTGTAGTATTTTGGCATGAGTGGGGAGCACTAGGATACTCACTGGAAAGCAGCTGTCCCAGTTTTCTTCAATTCAGTACACAAAGTGAACTTAGTTGTTTGCATCTAGTAATTTTTTTGTACCCTGAATAAAGTACTTAACTGGATATTTCAAATTGCTCACCTGGATTAACTTATTTCAAAGCTGAAATCAGATGAATGTGTGTATTTATGGCTCTTCTATGGGATAAATCTGCATTTCCAATAAACACTGTGATTAACATCTGATTAACCAAATAGGTTTTGAAATGACTTTGCAGAATACTGACTTAAAACTGAGGAATAAGTACTTTATATTTGAGTCCTGTTCTAATACAAGGTATTTAAACTCCTCTAAAAGAAAATTGAAGTGTTTTGAAGGTGTATATGCTTTCTGCAATAGCAGCGTTTGGACCATGCTAAGGATAGAGCTTTTTTAAGCAGGCTATTTTAAAAATATTTTTTCCTGGACATTATATCTCAGAGTTATATTCTTTACATAAAATTTACTTAGCAGAAGAAATAAAAGCTGATTTTAACTTGTATCTGAAAAGCTGCTTTGAAATGTTGCCATCATGTTGATTATGGGAGACTGTGTAAACATTTTTGTTTCTTACTTGTGTAAATGAAACTGTATTTTGTTATTTCTGACTTTTGGGTTCTCTCATAACTTGACTGTTTGTTAGATATCTCATTAAGGTGCTGTTCCTGCAGTACAACTAGGCTCTATTTTTTTGGCTTGCTATGAAATTGACAGTAGGGTTGATGAGATTAGTAATAATGCTGAAGCCAGTCAGGATGAATTCCAAAGAAGCCGTAATATTTATAGTAATCATCTCCTTCTGCTGGGGAGTGCAGGATCAAGATAAACATCTAATTCTGTTTCACAGCTGCAGAAGTGGTTATCTGGAAGAAGATACATACAGATTCAAAGCAAATAGAAAATAAATAATTATATGAACTTTAGAATTTTTCTGTTATTTAATCTTTTAAATGCAGCTTCTAAAATTGAAATGTAACAAAGGATGAAGGAGGTAAAAGACTGTAAACAAAATGTTGAGAAAAAACCCACATTTTAAGCAGTTTTCGGTTTAAACAGTTAACAGTTTGAAAGATTCTTTGTTGAGTTTTGAAGTCGCTAAAATCACATAGAAAATTAGTGCTTGTTTGCTAGTAAGGACTGATTATTGCTTCTACTATATTTAAGTGTTTTTCCTTGAGCTTTGAAATATGAGGATGTAAACCCAGTTCATATTAACATCCTTTTGTGCTAGATGTAATCTCTACTTGATATTGTTGTTATATGCATGTCAATAATAGACTTGGTTTTAAAATATCTTTGTTATAGTTTTTGCCTTCTTTATCTGTTCTCAGTTGTGGATCAGTTGAATGCCTTGTCCTGTTGCTGAAAAAAGGAGCAAATCCAAACTATCAAGACATTTCAGGATGCACACCTCTTCATTTAGCAGCAAGAAATGGGTAAGAAAAATATTTTTTATTCTTTCTTAAAATGTATGTCATGCACTTGAATGTTCTGTAGTATTTTTGCATATGTTAAGCACTTTTTTTTTCACTTTTGAGAAGTGGCACATTTACAGTGAATTTGGAAGTTGAAATTCTTTAAAGTATTCTTTTATATAAGCAGATACGTCTGAAGTGACAATCATTATATAATTATTTTAGTGTTTTCTTTTAACCAGCAGCTGAATAGTTGAGGATGTTTGACTAACATGATGATTCTATTTCAAACAAAGCATGAATTTACTTTGCAGTTAATTAAGTAAGAAAATACTTAAAAGAGAAAACTGAAAGATTTTTGAGTGTTCAGATTGTTACCAAGAAAATTATTTTTCTGCAGGGAAAGGAATACAAAATTTTCATGCACAGTATTAAGGTGGGGGAGATGAGGGGAAGATGGTGAGGTAACTCCTTGTATTTGGTGATGAACTTCAGTTATGTTGCTGGTTGTCTAAAAAAGCACATTTGAAAAAAGAATTTTTTTAATGCCTGAGTTTCTTTTTTGTGCTTATCTCTGTTCCAAGTTTTACAGGCTCCTGTGAGATGCAAAGTTTGTAGAGAACATACCACACAAGCCAGGGCAATGTGTGAGAGATGTTAGTATGTATGACAGTGAATAAAAGTGGTCATCTGCAAAGGAGTGGAATGCCATTTATGCATCATAAGTCAAATACAAAAGAACTGGACTTGAAAGTGCAGAAAAAACCATCAATGTATGCCACATATATTTATATATGCAGAGAGAGAGAGAGAATTTGATAGATTATACATATAGATGTCTATATTGAAATATATACTTGCAATATTTTCCAACTGAAAGGTGATCTTTAACATCTGCAATACAGGGGCTGATGCTGGGAGTAGAATTTTTTTTTCTTAAAATATTTTAATATTATTAAATGACTTTAAATTCACGTGAAACTAATCAGTACTGCTGATCTCCCTTCCTACTATCCACCATCTATTTTCTACCACCATATATTTCATCATGATTTCAACTGTTATCTGTACATATTTCTCACATTTAGATTGCTACTTCTCACTTGCAATAGTGCAGCTTCTGGAAAGCCTTTGCTTTGCTGTTTCTGAGGTGGCTGTGTGAATTGAATGAAAATGGCAAGAGTATTCATTAAGCTTAATACATTCATTATGCTTTCTAGATGCTGAGACAAATAACAGATTCGTGTTTTAGTGTGCCAAAGATTTTTTCCTCTTTTTTTCTGGGAAAAGTTTTAACTTCTCTAAATTGAAGCTTTAGCTTGAATCAAGTTTTACTTTTTCAAATAGATAATTTTTATTTTGAAAGCAAAGTTTCATAATGTTAAAAATAAACCAGGTTCCAACACTGAAGCTAGTGAAGGACAGTTGAAGGCAGTTGTAGTTGTCAAGAATCTATTTACTGTTGTGGTGACTGTCTGTAAATAATGGTGTGGTGGTGAACGGAAGATCTGTTCACTGAAGCATACCAGTGGTGGTCATAAACTTCATGGATTTCTGTTATTTGAACTCCTGCTCTGTGTTTTCAGGGTGTAGTTCATGCTCACCTGAAGCTGTTTAAGTGAAGTACTTCTGCACTCTCCTCAACCATTCAGCTGCATGATTATCATCCTCCCCACCTGATGTCATGTACCATACTTCATTGTATGAATCTCCTATACTATTAATGATTATTTCTTTTTTAAAATGCTTGTTATTGTACTCCTTATAAATAAAACCTTACCTGTGTGGTTTACACATGCGATGTATTAGTGGGAAGGAAGACTGAGAATATATTTGCTACCTGTAAATAATTTTGCATGACTTGGATTTTATTTATTTATTTATTTATTGCTTGTTTGTTTGTTTTATTTGTTTTGTTTATTTTTTCAGGCAGAAGAAATGTATGAGCAAGCTGTTGGAATACAGTGCAGATGTCAACATTTGTAATAATGAAGGTTTGACTGCAGTAAGTACTTCTAATTTTAGTAGGGCTCTTGAAATAAATGCAAAATTTGAAGACTCTGGTTTCTTAAGCCTCTTTTATATTGCAATGTAAGTGTGTCTAGTACCTTTTAGAACCGAGATGTTTTCCAAATATCTAGTCATGATATGATGATCTTATTCAAAGCTTTTCCTTGTTAAAAAATTGTGACAATAATGTAGTCAGTTTTAAGGTTGTATTTATGAATTACTACTATAATTGCTAAAGGAAACACATATTTTTGTATGTAGATTCACTGGTTGGCTGTGAATGGACGAACAGAATTGCTTCATGATCTTGTACAACACGTCACTAATGTAGATGTTGAAGATGCAATGGGACAGACAGCGCTTCACGTAGCTTGTCAAAATGGCCACAAGACGGTAAGTTTCTAAACATTACAAACACATGTTAAAGTTGCTAACATTTGGATATTGCTTTAGTTTTTGTTCTTCCTTTGTTTTATTCCCACAATAATGTTTAGAAATGTGAAGAATTCTCTTTTTAACTTAATAAATGGTATGGACTGTGTACAGTTCTATGAGAACAACTAGTTCCAGGCATCTTTAATATTAGCTGAAGTTCTCTTAAAGGCATTGTTATTAAAATGGGAAGTTATAAGAAAGCTTTGAGCAGTAACAGTCATGAGTCTCCATCTAGTGCTTAGGAATTTTCATTTTGTGATTCATTACTGGAAATTAAAATCCTTGAGTATAGTTAGAGGTGTATGACACTAAATAATTGCAAGCCAGGAGATGTTTCTGTTGATATCTTTCTAATGCTGGCATTTTCTTCTATCCCAAATAGACAGTGCAGTGTTTGCTAGACAGCGGTGCAGATATTAACAGGCCCAATGTGTCAGGAGCAACTCCGCTCTATTTCGCTTGCAGGTATCGTATTCCTAACTTCAAAATACAAAGTTGAGTATTTTGGGAATACACAGGTGCAATACCAGGATTATTAGAAAGCACAAACATGAGGAAATATAAAAGCTGACTTATATTTAACCTTGCCTTGTGTTTGGATGTAGTTTGATGCTTTATCTGAATGCTTATCTTAGTACTGCAGGCTGATACACCCATTTCTAACTGACTTGCTCAGTACATAGCTGTGCATGTTCTAGCATGAGACATAAATCAGACTGCTGAACTTTTCTCTGAAAAAAATGAGATCTGCTAGCCTAGGCTATTTTGAGCTTCATTTTTCTCTTTTTTCTGTGGCTATTTAAAATCGGTAAATTCTTAAGATAAGAATTTGACAAGCTTTTTGTACTAGGTCAATATTCTTTGCAAACACTTCTCAGATTGTTAAGCAGTGATAACCTTCCTGCCTCTTCCTTCCCCGGCCATCTATAAATACGAATCTACCAGGCATTTTTAAAATACCATCTAAATTTTTTGTGTGTCTTTATTGGAAGACCCTGTATGTATGTTGAAAAGTAGTAGTAGTAGTTAAGCTAATGATTGCTACGTTCATTAATTTATTAAAAAAAGAGACATAGAGTGTGACTATTCTTTAATGTACACTGTCATTATATATATGACATTATATATGTCATAAAATGTATATATGTGCTTTAAAAATGTAACATTGGCTTGAAATTACATTGTCACCGGTCAGTTCTGTTTTCTTCATTGTTTAGTTTTATTTCAAAACTAATCGCATGTGATTAATGATGTCTTATTTTAATTGGAGCTTTTCAGCTATTTGTTAGAACATTTGCAGTTATGTAATCCCTGTGCTTTGGACAAAGGTTAAATAGTTCACCTATGATTAAACAATTCTGTAAACAAAGGGAGAAATGGACTGACCTGGTAGCCTGCCAAGGGTTAGATTGTAGGAGGCCTGGTCTCCGAAGCTCATGTGTGCTGCTGCTTGGCAGCTGAAGAGAGGGTGTTTAAGGAGACTTTAATGTAGGCACTAGTGTTGGCACCCACTGTAGAAGGTGATGGTGACTTGCTTCAGATCAGCGCTGCTTGCTTTTTTTTTCCTTTGTGAGAAAGAAACACACTGCAGGAACTACAGTGGTATTCTTTTAGAAATGAAATACTGGAGAAATCGGAAAGGTAGAATGAACAGTGTGTGACACCTGCCATTGTCAAAAGTACCAGTTGATTTCACCCAGGAAGATAGGCTGACTCTTCCACTCCAGGTGACTCTTCTGTGGTCTGACCTTGAGTGTTTCTTGGGTTGAAGTCTAGCATGTTAGGTTAGTCTGTTGGTTTTGTCACCTGGAAGGATATGGAAGAGCAGAGCACAGTCAGAAATTGCTTAGAGCTCAAGCTTACCCCGTAGCTGTTAATTGTCACTTGTATTCTGATCTCCTGGAACTGTTAGCGTAAGTGGCATTTGGATATTCCAGTATGGCAAATAAGAGTTTATGTAAAAAGCAATCACAAAGTAGTTTATGAGCTAATGCACAGTTGGAAAGCTTACAACTGTAGCATTACTTTCGTATCAACCCTCTGTTATTTTGTTTTGTTAGTTAGATAAAGTAGAAACAAATTTACCACTCTTGGATGAAGTGCTATATAAACTTTTTTCTCTCTCTCTTTTTTTTTTTTCTTTTTTAATAGTCATGGTCAGAGAGACACAGCACAAATCCTTTTGATGAGAGGAGCCAAGTATTTACCAGACAAAAATGGTGTTACTCCCCTAGATCTCTGTGTTCAGGTATTGAGTGAGCAATGTTTGTTTGTTTGTTTGGCAACGTCTATTGGTTTATCCATTTGTAGCTGATTAATGTTGTCCATTTAATTTGAAGACCTGTGAAAGATTTTAGTTGTTTTGCAAAAGAGAATTGCAAAAATAAATTTCAACCAGTGGGCAGTGGTTCCCAGTTTGTTTGCAAAAACCTTTAATGAGATCCATTAAAGTGTTTAAAGGCTTCATGAAATTGAAGCAGTTTGCAAAACTGTTAGATAAGGAAGTTTAGGAATTCTTTGTCTGATGATGAAAAGCTGTGTGTGTGAGTGTGTGCGCTTAACTGTTAAGAATAAGGGATATATACTTTTCTCTTGAAGCACTGTTACTATAAACAAATAAAATCATGCTGCTAGTTGTCCTACTCTTCCTTCCAAGGTATTTTAAATGCTATATCTGTGTGATTCCTTATAACTCCTTATTTTCCTCAGGACCTGCAGTTGAAGTAACTATATTTGTCTGGTAGTGATTGCTGTTGGGAATATTATATTTTGAAAAATTTATTTCATACATTGTTTGTGAAAGGTCTTGGTTAAGTTTGTTTATTGACAGCATTCCTTTTTATATCTATGAGAAATCTTACATCCTCACTTCCATATTTTTTTCCTTTACTTTTGACCTATTACTAGAAAATTAAGGACAATTTTTCTTAGCAGAAATAATAATTTTGAATTTCAAGTCTTGATGAGTTCTATAAGGTGTCTGGTTCCAGAATTCATGCTGGCCTTAGTGTGTATCTAGTTGTCTGCAAATGCAGTAAACTTGGTCAGCAAAGAAAACAGTTCATTTCCGGAATAGCAAATGAAAAAAAAAAAGTGGTATGTCATTTTAGAAGTGTATAAATATGTCATAAAAAAAATCACGTAGCAACGGGAGAGAATCTTGTGTGTGTTACTGTCTTTGGATCTCTTCATATAGAATGCCAGAAAGAATTAGTAGTACAAGATTGAATTTAACACTAAACACTCTGTGCTTTTTTCAAACATAGTTTAACATAGTTTTCATGCTTTATTATCCAAACTGTATATATTCACAGTTCACTTCTAATCCTTATTTCTGACTCCGCTGACAGGACAGATTCTCTGATTGCTTTGATGGAGTAACCATCAAAGTATGGTATTACTATGTATTCTATGTTATTACTTATGTATACTGATGGATTTTTTTTTTTTTAATTTCCTCTTACAAAACATTTGAATATTTTGAGTGTCCAGCTGAAATTCCATTGAAGAAGTCTGAGGTTTTCTCAGCATCTTTAGATGGAATATTTTCCTCACATCTTAGGATGACCTGTTGTTCGCTGCCTTTTCTGTCTATAATGAAGCCCTTCTGGTGTTTGTGAGATCTTTAGATGTTCTTTTACAGGAAGCCTGTGCCACTTGAGTGGAATCCCACTTAATGATTTAGAGGATTCTGACAATGATACTTCATTTGAGCATATCAAAGAAAGAATCCTTTACGTTGCAAGATGTGCTTGTTTTCAAAATAATGAAAGAAAGCACAGGTTCCCTTTTCTGATACTTGAATGCATTTTGAGCATTGGCATAAATTTGTGTATGGTAGTAAGTATGTAAATAAGTACATGTGTTTTCAGTGTGTATTCCCTCTATTGTGAAGGGGAGGATAAAGGTGAGGAATCAGTCATAAGGAACAACAAGAGAAAAACTCGTTCTTAAATCATGGCTTTCTTAGCTATTCGCACAAGACGGAAACACTCAGGAAATTAATTCCTTATTGGTTATGGGATTTCATATGTTTTTGTTTTTAAGGTTTGTGGAATTTGGTCATTACTGTTTTTTTGTTTTTACCCTTCAGTAAAAATCTTTGGAGTGAGAGTCAGCTGCAGGTTTATCTGATACTGTGTTCTTCTACTCACAAAAAAAATGCATGCAGGAGAGAGATGTAGGAGATGTGTAAATCATTTAAGGGACAAAAAAAAAAAAAAGGCAACTTAAAGCTCTACCTGATACACAGGCAATGCATTTTCTGAACCAGAACTCCTGAGTCATGGATCCAACTACACTTTATCCTAAGATGATTATTTTCTAATGAGGATGTGGTCTATAATGAGTTTTGTTAAGAGAAGATCTGTTGCTCTTGTCTCCTGTATCCCGCGGTGTCATAAGACATCAAAAATAGATGAGGCCTATTGAATGTGTCCAAATGATGCCTTGATTTGCTGTGACTGCATTTTCAAATGTCTGCTTCTGTCTCCATGTTTACAATTCCTGATGAGCTAAAAAAATCTGTCCCTGTCCCAGAAAGTTCTGGGGAATTGGATGGAGCTGTTGCTTTAGGAGCATATGTGCAATGTATAATGATGTTAATGTTTAATAACTTCTTAATGAGTTTATCCAATTTCTGCCTTTAACAAGCCAGATTTGTGCTGTGTTTGGAAAAAGCATATGTTTTGGCGGATTAGATTCTGGCTGGACTGTTGCCATCCATCAATATTAGGAAGAGGAGCTAAGTGAGCCGAGTGTACTCTTCTTAATATCTGGTGAACTGTGAGGGGAAATGTTATTTCAGGGTAAAGTATAGGCTTTCTAAAGCTTCGTAAGGAAGAGGGGAGGGGGCAAAAAAAAGAGTGGATCTGTATGAGTTGATGCACCTAAAGAATTTGATTATCAGTCTCTCTTCTTCAAAACATTATGTGATATCTGACTTGGACACTTTATTAAATTTCAGTTTATTTTAGGCTTCAATTTCTGCCTTCAAGTTTTTTTTTAGGCTATCCATACTCCTCAGTTAGTTTTAACACCTACAGTATTATAAAACGCCAGTTCTTGAGAGGGTTATTTATTTTTTTAAACTACTATTTTTTTAGGGCGGATATGGAGAGACTTGTGAAGTCTTAATACAATACCATCCTCGACTTTTTCAGACAATAATTCAAATGACACAGAATGAAGATTTACGGGAAAATATGGTAATACATTATTATGTCTTGCATAGCTACAAATATGTGTTTTAGAGATTGTTTAGTATAGATGTTCTATGCAGTGTTTTTTTATCCTATGGAGAATTTATGTTCTTAATTTAACTTTAGACAAGATAATCTGGGATTAAATGTAGAATTCTTTTAATCATTTAATCTAGTGTTAAAATTTTGTGTGCTTGGCAAAGTGATCTAGACAGTGTGAGAACTGAAATGGCAGTTGCAAACTCTCAAGAAATGATGCTGATGGAGCATTCTAAATAGATAGTTATTTTGTGTGATGGAGTGTGTGTTTCTTCACGCAGTTGCTACCTGCAGATAACTCTTCTAGGATATGTCTTGCATTTGGACACTTGGAAAGAGCACTCATACTTTTGGAGATGATGTGTAAAAGATTCCAGCTGTAGGTTCTTTCTCTGTCTTTGCCACAGATGAAGCTATTGCCAAACCTTTCCTTTTCAGTGGTTCTTCTGTACACTGCCTATTTTGTTACTGTGCATTAGTACACTGCAAAGCAAGAGAAAAGCAAAAAAAAAAAAAAAAAATCTATTTTCTTCATTGTTTTGAGAGAAGGAAGTATGGGGTTGGGATGGTTTATTCTCCTTTCCAAATCCAGTTACTCATGTTTTTTAATACATTACTTCTTTGAGAATAGCTGCAAATAATTGTACAGATCCTAGATGAAAGTGGAAAAAGGTCTTTGTGGTATTGTGTGGTGAGATGGTGTCTCCCATTCAGCTTAGTTTGCCAGATTTCTGAAATTTGTGCTGTTCTCTGAAATTTGTGCTGTTCTCTGTAATCTTGTTTCTTCCATTGTAAGACTGAGCACTCACAGGTGTGTACAAAAGCATTGTTTACATTTCTGAGACTGAATTGAATTTTACAAGGTAAGATGATAGGTGAGAATGCTAGAAGAATGGAGAAGTGTTGTAGAGATTTTCAAGCTAAAGGTAAAGAATGGAAACCACAGAAGAAAAAAAAAACATACTGTTGCAAAAGAAAGATGAAGAAAAGTTACATAGATGCTGAAGAGATTAATGAGAGTTATAGACATAGGAAATGAAAAAGGTTTGAAGAACTTGAAGTTATTTGAAGTTACTTAGCTTAAAGGAGGTTTGGGTAAGAATGAGCTTGATAGTCATTTTAAATATGTAAAGGGTGCCCAGAAGAGCAAAGAATTAACGTTTTACAGCAATTGAGATAATGGTATTGCTAGAGAGCGATGAGAAAACTCTAAAGTAGTTAAGGGTAGTGAAATATTAAAAAAAAAAATCATGTGGAGAAGCTGTAGAGTCTTCAGAATTGAAGAGCTCTGAAAGCAAGCCAAACAAACTAGATAAGTCAGTCTGGATCACAGATACTTTTTTTTTTCCTGTCTTTGGGCAAAGGATTGGACTAAGTGACCACATGAGATTGCTTTTCATCCCACTTTTCAGTAATTCCATAAGAAAGTTTACCAAGGTCTCTGAAAATGAGAATGCAATAAGGGAGGAAGTAATAGGAATACATGACGAGCAGTGTTGCTGAAGAGTTAATTATCTGCAAAAAACCATATATATATATATGCATATGTTTAAGCAGAGAATAGTATAGAACAAAGAAAGTGAAGACAGAGTTGTGTCTGGGCACTGGTAGTCTCTAGTCTTTGTGAGCCAAATGATAAAGTTAAAAGGGGCAAATTGGATTACACTAATGAGAGGAATTATTGATTAGCTGGATATAACCTTTTTATCTGAGGCAGAGTATTGAAAAAAGCATGTGCCATTTATTTTTCGGATGAAAATAGGTTGTATGAATTAACATGATATGGCTAAGTGTTTTGCATTCTTGGCACTCATAATTATATCCTATAGCGTGTAAACTGACTGTTAAACACATGTATGTTTTACAGAACACAATAAACTTCTATTTAAAAGATGTAAGGAAACCATTAGGTTAGGCTGGGTTTTGGATAGCAGAGAAGTCTGCATTAAAATTTCTAGAAAATTGCAGGGTGCTAGTAATCTAAGAATGCTAGTGATCTAAGTCAAATCTAAATCACATTATGCAACCCCTTGACATTATGTGATTTCTTGTTTTAATGTTCCAGTTGCGGCAAGTTCTGGAACACTTGTCTCAGCAGAGTGAAAGCCAGTATCATAAAATCCTAACAAGCCTTGCTGAAGTCGCTACGACAAACGGTCACAAACTGCTAAGGTAAGTGTCAAAAAATCACAAGTAGGTTGCTAACCTACCTTGCTACCTACCTGGTGCTACTTAATAGGGTTAAGACTTTAAGCCATCTGTTGCTGGCTGTATGCTGGAGTAGATGGGTCTCAAATCTGATTGTGTCTAATGGTGCCGACCTAGATTGCCACCTTTGCAGGGGTCTCAGGAGAGGAAGTTGGCATTCTGTTTCTGTTTTTCTTTTCTTCATCTATTGTCTACAATAATCTCTGCACTGCAGCAGACCAAAACTCTATTTAATGGTGTCTCAGCAGCGCTAGTAGCGGTTACTTGGGAAAGCACCTTAAATAAACAAATGTGTTTTCTTAGCTTCCTTTCCTAGCTTTTGTGGCCTCTGAGGGGCTTCCTGTAAAATGCCTCATCTGCAATCTATTGAAACATTGAACAGTAGAACTTGTCAGTTTTCCATAGCTAGCAGGATTTGTTTTAACCTTTATGCCTGTTATAAGCAAAAGAAGTATTTTCTGGAAGGACTAAAGAGCATGAAAGCATAATAGAAGTTCCGTAGTAAAATATTTTGGATTTTTTTTTTTTTTGAAAAATTAAGGTTAGGGGATCATTCTGTATCTAGAGAGAGTGTCGATATAGGTTGTGGGGGAAAAAGGGATTTTGAGTGCTTCTGTTTAGCTGTTTGGAGGCATTTGGCAGTCCATCAGTTAGTAGGGAGACTAAATTATATACCCT
>PTEX01000112.1:299654-476256 GCA_003342815.1 Eudromia elegans | reverse complement strand
TTTTTTTTTTTTTTTTTTTTTTTTTTTTTTCTTCCCTATCATTCATGTTTGTATTTAGCTTCTAAATGGCAAGGATGACTGTATATTGCCAGAGATCTCATCATTCTGTTAATCACCATATTGTTTTGAGAAATTTTGTCTCAGGGAATTAATCCTAAAGATTTAAATCCCACAAACTTTTAGGATGAAAGTGGAAAGAAGAATGCCTCTGCTTCCCATAAAGGGGAAGAAAGTGCCATTTTACATTACTGCAGCAAAGATAACCTTTTAAAGAGCTGTAGCTCTTGGTGTGCTTGAGTGTACAGTAGGCTTAACTTGTAGCGCATTTCAGCTTCTGTAGAGCCAGTAGGTTTTCAGTGTATGAGTTGTGCTAAGGTTTATCCCACCAGGAAAGAGCTTCAAGCCTACTTTTTGTGTGGAGGTTGTCAGCAGTAGTGGCAGCTGGATTAGATCATGTGAGGCAGTGTTTGTTTCTATTTCAGTATCTTCAAAAATAAATTGGTTACTTTGTGTTTAGATTTGATTGATTGGTATTCCTTTATATGTAGCAATGTCAAGCTTCCTCAGTAAGATTCTTGAAACAAGTATGTGTGAACTTGCACAGTCTCTGAATCTGAGGTGGTCTTTATTCCTGTATTGCTGAGTGTGGATTGACTAGCTCAGGTTACAGACAAACAGGAAGCTTTGCACCGAATTCGATGGGAAAGCACTTCAGACAGACCTGTAGCTGGAGCACCTTACTATCTGTCTTGTTTATGTTTGGTACTTTGTAGTATGTTTCAAAGAAAATGGGTTTATTTTCTTTTTCCATTAAAAGATGCAGTTTTGCAAAAGCTGTGTTCCTGATTATTTCCTTTCTGTTCTATATTGAAGAATTTAACCTGTAGTTCAACTAATTATTTCTTAGTTATTTTGCTATTGGCATGATGAGAATTAAGGTAGTACTGGGTGAATGAGCCTCTTTCTGCCCTTTCCTTCTTCCTGCAAGTAATAAATAGCCTTTATATGCTGCATTAAAGCCTCAGATAATGATACTTCCATAGCTGAACTAGTATCTCCAGAAAGAATTCTGTGCATGCTAATTGCCAGCCATTTGTTCTTTGTTTTTCAGATCCAAAGTGTCTAAAATATTTCTGTGATACCTATAGCAGGTAGCCTGGAGTGCCAATAGGCTGTTGGAGGAGGAGCATCTTTCTTTATACTGTTACACTCAATTGAATGTTTCCTATTTCCAAGAAATAATTGTAATTTTCCAAATTCTGAATTATAGCAGTGACCAGTGCTCTGGTGAATATAAATACTTTTGAACTACATAGTGCAAGTTTCCTGCCCTGGGGACACTTTAATACTCCTATTTTTGCACTATTCACTGTTTGCACTGCTTTGTTATCCAGACATAATCACATTTTCTCTGGTTGAAATGTAAATAATGGCAAGATAGATGTATTTTGTATATCATTTTGGTAAAATCCTTTTAGTGTGTGTGTTTATGTTTTTTTTATTAACACCTCTCTGGTAGTCATTAAAATGTACTGGCTACTGTAAGCAAGTAAGTTATTTTCTTAATCCTTTATGCCCCCTGTAATGTAGGGAGGGCAAAGCGATGATAAAGGTACTGTTGTGTTACACATAGTCCTATGAACAATTCAACAGTAAATATTATACGTACCCAATGTTAGAAAATAATTATGCCATTTAGATATTTCTAAAGGCACTATGTTTATGTGATATTTATATTATTTTGGGAGATCTAAATGCTTTTAAAAATTTGCCTGTGGGAGAATGAGGAAGGAGCACTACTCAGAAATAGAATTATATGATCTAATTTCTGTAGATTGAAACTGCCTGTTTTATAGATTTTTGAATTAACAAATTTGTATCTCATCAGAGCTCTACAACATCTTCTCTGGTATCTGTTTCCTGGTATACGTTAATCATTTAATTAAGTATACTTTTAAACTTAGAAATATTTTAAGGATAGAATTGGATACATACTCACTTGTATTATCTGTAGAGTTTTGTGCAAGAAGCAGTTTTTTATAAGTTTGGATTGAAGAGTTTTTCATACTTGTCTAAGGAGAATAAAGTAGATTGAACTTGGGATGATTCTGATTGTGCATGAAAACATGGGAATTTTCAAATCTGTGCTGTACTGCAGATGTAGGAATTCGTAGAGATCAGTGTTGGCTAGTTCATTTAAAAAGGTATAAAGCCTGTAATATATTTATTGATAAATAAAACTTACTGGTACTGTTATGTAGTATCATTTAGATTGTTTTTCTTAAATAGAAACAGTGCCACTTTTACCATCGTCATCTCTTCCCTGACAGAGGTAGTTAGCGGGCATTTAGGATAACAGGTGATGTGGCAGAAGAGCTAGCTTCTCAGGGCTATTTGAGCAGTGAACTGAAAGATGCTCTCTGTTTTGGACTGAAAAACATTTCTAACAGACTGTCCAAACATATGCTTCATGCATTAGGGTCTTTGTAGTAGTAAATCCTGTTTCTGACCTATGAGTCATAGGAAGCGTACATGTGCATAAAATTAAATTAAATATGGTGCAAGATCTGGAATTTGCCATTTTATTTAACTTCCAGTTCAAATTATGAGCAGATAGTAATAAAAGTGTAGTGTTAGTTCAACTTTTTGGGCTGGTGCAGGGAATAAAAGTTCAAATTTACTAGGGTTAAAAAAATTTCAGCTGTTTGTTTATCAGCATGCAGATCAGACCCTAACATTAGTTTGTTTATTCCTTGATTTACTAAATTGTTTCTTCTGAAAGAGAAACTTAAATATTCAATTTTTTTCCCCCAGCTTGTCAAGTAATTATGAAGCTCAAATGAAGAGTCTCTTAAGGATCGTGAGGATATTTTGTCATGTCTTTCGCATTGGCCCATCCTCTCCCAGTAATGGAAATGACATGGGCTACAATGGAAATAAAACTCCAAGAAGTCAGGTGTTCAAGGTCAGAAAAGTATATGATGTTGTTAGGAAGATAGACGTTAAAGAGATGAATTTCACAAAGCATGCATTCATTAATCAGACATCTCATGAACAGGAAGTAAGTTTGGTTGATGTCCCTATCCCTCCCTATCCCTTCTTAAGTTAAGTCTGCCTCTTCTCTTTACTTTTTTTTTCCACTAGAGTCATTTAACTGATGATATACATATAATTTTTGTTTATTTCTTGTTTAATTTATTGTTTATTACATGCTTGAAGGTTTAGTTACGCAGTTGTTTTTCCACAGACTTTGGTTTTATTCCTAATTTTATATTTAACAGTGCAGTAAGCTCAAAATGTGCTAATATTAAACAGTAGAATAGATTATATTGATATAACTTCAAAATCCTATTTAGGGATTTATTGGTAGTTCTTACGATTCAGTTTTATCCAGCTTCACAAGGTGGATGGAAATAATTGATTTCTTTTTCTGTTCATTGTTTACCCTTTGATTGTGATTTTTTCCCCCAGATTCCTGCATTTTACTGCTACTACTACGTTCAGAAGTGTGTTAATTTATAGATGCTTTCAAGCACTTGCTTTAGGTGCTAGCCATTTATATGCTTAATTTCTGAAGGTTTATTTTGTTTCTTGGTGAGAAGTACCTAAATAGCATGAACTGAGGAGTTTGGGTTTGTTTTGTAGCCTGTCTGCTTTAATTCTCTTACACAGCATGGTTTATATCTCCAAAATTTATATGTCAGTAATTACATGGTGTGAATTTTCCTTAATATCAACATTTCCTGCAACACTGTTCAGAAAATGGTATATTTTTGATATGTTCATCAGGTTACCACTAATGACTTTTAAGACAGAGTTACATTGATAAAGTCATGTAAGGTGACATTCTCATTACCTCATTACAGCTATATTTATATATGTAGTTTATTTATTTATTTTTATTCAGGAAAATGAGCACAAACTTTTTTTTCACAGCAAAATGGCTAAAACATGCCAGGTTAGGTAACAAGCAAATGCTCAGCATGTTTAATAAGGGCAAATCTACAATGAGACAGTTGTACAAAAAGTCTGTTACACTTTATTGTCCAGGCTTTAGGAGTAGCAGATTTCTTCTCTGTACATTTAGTTTTCACTTACAGCCCCAGAAGGACAAAAAGCTAGGTGTCATGATTTTCAACTCTGGATCACTTCACAATTCAGTAAAAATAACAATTATTGAACTGCAGTTTGCGAAACAAGTAGTATTTTGGGTGCTGTATGACCGTATTACTTTTATGCTGAAAAATCATTTCTTAATTTGGTATGGATTTAAATCTAGTGCAGAAGGTTTGTATTGCAGTTGACCTTGTCCCATTAAAAAATCAGTAATCTTAATTGTATAAAACCAATATTTATCATTTTTAATAAACAAGAAAAATATATACTACTGTTCTACTAGCTAAAATTTTGGGGTGGCTTTAAGCCTATTATTGTTGTTTTTATTTTAGTATTTATCTTAGAAGTCTGAAAATTGAGACAGAACTCCCTCCAGACCAGTGCTTTCTCCTGTGATGTTTCTTAAGGTGAATCAAATTTTTGAGTTGTAAATATAAGCCTAGAGATATAGGCTTGTTGGCAGTAGGGCATGTTGGTGTGGTCAGAAGAATTAATTTCTTACCTGGTTTTACAATAACTGATTTGTGGGAGATTAGACATAGCATTGAGTCCGTTGGATAGCTTCGCATTCTTTTCTTCCCATCTTCCCTAATCCTTTGCTTTTTGTCCCTTTCCTGAAACCTGGTGATGTTAAAAGGGAGACAAGGATCCCAACTATGTTGCTAGGTTATTACAATGATATGGAGTCTACTCGAAAACCTGGCTTCATTGTTTAATATTGATACTTTAACCTAGGATAAAAGGATTTTCTTTTGATTAAAAGAAGCAACAAATGCATGTGGGACATTTGGACATTCATGTCAGTGGACCAGAGCTATTGTTTTTTTCATGGAGATTGTGTAACTTCTAAGTATAAATGACTAAAGAAACCATAGCTGATTGGTTCAAAGCAAATTTTAATCCATATTTTAACAAAACTCCAAAACATTATGGAGCTTCTTTCATGAAACCTAAAGACTTTGAACTTTGTGATTTTTCAATACTGAAAACTCTACAAGAAAGTACCTTTAAAATGGAATTTGCCACTCGTTTTAGTTGTAGGGATAAATGTCTGCGGTAATCTGAATGTTGCTACAGCTTTTTATGAAGGAAAGTCTTTCATACTGCTGGATCATGAACCACATAAGACTTTCTGAGCTCTTTCCTGAGCACTAGAAAGTGTAATATGAGTAATGCAATAGACCTTCCCTTCTTGCCTACCTTGACAAACGAAGACCACTAAATATGGTCTTACTTTAGTATGTATGACGCTAGTTTGTTGTTCAGGCTTCTTTCAGGAATCATCTTAGAAACTTTGGGGAATTTTGGGGAAGTGGCAGAAAAACTGTGCTTTGGTAATCTTGTGAGGTATACAGTGGAGCATTAGTCAAGCCTTATTGCATGGCATGAGCACCGTTCTGCCAGTCTGAACATGCTCCTCATAGGTTGCGCTATATTCAACTTGGAAATACTTGAAAATGTGACTACATCTTGATCAGGTTATTGAAGAATTTGATTTCTGACAGAACAAGAAAATGATGCATCCATCTTTGTGTTTCTGAAGTCCCATATATGTGATTCATTACCGACCTTTTCAATTTAGGCCTATCTAGATGTCTTAAAGTAGCATTGCTAGCAAATTAAAACACACTTTGATATACCATTCTTGTAAGAAACAAAATGGCCATTCAATTTATACACCAAACTTAGGAGGAAAAGAAAAACCTACTGAAACTCGGATTAAATTATTCTGTTTGTGTTGAATAAGATTAGGAAAACATATTGTGAAATCAGCTTATCCAATTGAAAAAGAAGGGAAGCCTATAATGTTTGTCTGCTGTGATGGCCCCTTTATGGACTCGTGATCCAATACTCCCTGTATTTTAAGATCTATTTATCTGTCACCTGATTTTGCTCCAGTGTAGCAGTTTGAATATGGGTTTGGTCTTCAGTGTCTTGCTTTCTAGGCCAGTAAATTGGAGGCTGTTGCATGGCTAAATTAGGTTTGAGATGTTAGATATGCAACTGCAGAAGAATCATACTTTATCAGACTTTGGTTTTGTTCCAAAAAATGTTTTCCAAAGCAAGATTGAGTGGAAATTGGTATTTCACGTGCACTTCATGGTAAGAATGAAGTGAAGAATGCTGGCATGGAGGGGTTTTTTTGGGGGGGTGGGGGGGAGGGAAAAAAGGTTGCTAAGAATTTGGTTGAATATGTCTGAACTGAAGTGAAAAGGGCTGATCGTAGATGTGGGTGTAAAATGCTGACAGCCATGGATGAAAGTGCTGGGCAATATGGAGAGAGACTTTTATGGCACTCTGTAGGGAGGTTTTATGCTCTGAAACTGGACTGGAAAAAAAGCAAGTAAAATACTGAAGTCACTAGACTTGACTGCACTTTGGAGGGAATTTGTGATGAAGATCTGCGCAATTCTAGTTTTTGGCAAAACAAGTTGTTTAGAGTTGGTTCAGAATCCTGAAGGACTTGTAAAGTCTGTGGGGGAAATTAAGGGTAAGACCCTAGAAATTGGTAGAGAAAGTGTCTTGCAGGTTAAGCAATGAAAGAGTTGAGAGAAGAAAACTATTTGAGAGGTGAGGATATTATGGTAAATAACTACCAAGCAATTTTCCCTTGTTGAGTTTTATGTATGAACACAGCTGCATTTTCATTCTTCCAAATGTTCAGTGAATCTTTATTTTCCATTAGAAAGTTGTTTTTACATTGTGTTTTGTGGTGAAGGTCTGGCAGCCAGTTCTTGGAAAGAAACCAAGCGCTGGATCTTGTATAGCAGACTTTTAAGCAAAAAATGAAACCTATGCTGGAGGTATTCAGAGCATTGTCTAGAGAAACATGGGTAGTAGGAGTACAAGGCTTTTTTCCACTTTTTTTAAAATTAAAAAAGTAGGAAACACTGGAGTGCTTTAACGAGTAAATGTTAGCAGATATTCTGAATGCTCAGTGTTTGCCTATTGAGAGCACATGGCTATGTCACAAATGACATAGACTTACAGTGTTGTATACTGGAAAAAGCTCTCAATCTTTAAATGCAGCTTTAGAAATTGAGAATGTGATTTTCAGTATGTACTGATCTTTCAGTGCTTTAATTGATGAAAGATATTGATGGTACAGTAATATATAGACAAGGAAATGCATTAGATATTCATGTTTTGGAACAGAAAAATCATAATAAAAGAACTTACCAATTTTGCCTCCCAAAAGAATAAGCGTCTCTGTATTCATTAGATCTACCATTATGAAATGTTCCCTAAAACTTCTTAGGAGAACAGTGTGGTCAGTCCTCCTGCTTTTTTGAAATGCTCCTGAGAAAGCAACAGGTTTACGGTCCTTTCTCTCCATTCTAGTAAACCTACATGTGAGAGTAAATGTGCAACAATAGAGTTGTGCTGAATTTTGGCGTGTTTTGTACTTCAGTCTGCTTTTGCTAAATCGTTTTGTCTTTAGTCCATATGCTACTTGATTGTTTTCCTTCTATATAATTTTTTTCTTCATGTACTCTCCGACTACAAGTAAATATTTATAGAGTTTTTGATTCCTTTCTGTAACTTGACTTGTAAAGTATTATTGAATGCAATATGCATGGTACTTATTTCCCTTTCTATTAATGATATGGTAATTCTGTCTAATGTCAATCTGTCCTTTTTTTCTGTCTTTTTTTGCATGCATTTGTTGCAGCCGCTGGAGCTGCTCTGGCACTCCTTAGACGAATGGCTAGTCCTGATAGCCACGGAACTCATGAAAAACAGAAGGGACTCTGCCAACATTACTTCCATTTTACTGAAGCAGAAAGGACCAGATCACCAGGATGATGCTCCCACTCCTTCCTTTGCTGCTGCAGGAACTGAGAGCAGCAAAGAGCTGCCTGCTGACACTGGGGATTCAAAAGCACTCGATGCTGCCGGGAAGCAGGAGGCCTGTGCTGATTGCCAGGACGTTGTCTCCATGACAGCAAACAGACTAAGTGCTGTCATTCAGGCCTTCTATATGTGCTGCTCCTGTCAGATGCCTCAGGGGTAAGTAGGATCCTGCTTATTGCCTGAACCCTAGTATTTTTAAAAACATATATGCTTTCTTGGAAGAATGTTGATGCTGACTAGATGAAATTAGTGGCTGTCTGGGGAATGCTTTCTAATGCTTTCACTAATGCAATTATTTGAACGGTTTCTTTTCCTGTTCTAATGGTACCTCCAAACAACCAAACAGATTTTCTGTAGTGCTGATGCCTATGACCATAACTGCACTGAGACAGACTTTGTATTGCATTTCTAATGGCTTTTTGAGTTTTGTGGGATACTTGGAGGAAATGTCCTTTTGATGTTGAAATTTGAGCATTTCTGCTGTTGGTTCATAATGTGAAATTGTTTCTAAATTTAACATGTTTATCCAAAAAACAGTTATATAACTGAGCTCAGAAAAAAAATGAGAAATTATTTGTGAAACGGTCAGCTGGAGCAACCCTCATTTGACTGTGCTTCAGAGGATTCTAACAAGAAGCTTTTCACCTCAAAGTAACATCCAGTTGGAATTTTGCCCCAGGTTAGCCAACATAACTTTGTGTGGAACCGACAAAGTCCCCAAGGAATCTTGAAATTCAGACAGCGCCCTCCTTACTTTACTGTGGAACAACTCACTTGGTTAGTCCAGTTACTGGGAGGCCTTTTCTTTCTCTGATAAGCCTTCTGAGGAGGAAAAAGCTTTCCAAGCAGCAAGTATTATTTGTCTGAGTTACTCCAGACAATCTGCTCCCTGCGGATGTTCTGGAGATCAGCACGTTCAGCAAGCACCTCCGTGCTTTGACTTTTAATTTCACCCACCACGAATAAGGAGCTCCTGCTTAGCTATTGCCTTAGAAATCTCCATCAAACCCTATTAGGATAAACATCCAAATGAACAGCAAAAATCTTTATAGAAGTGAAGTACATTTCTCTTTCTTGTTTCATCTGTTAATACTGAAGTAAAATCCAAGTGCCTCCCTTCCTCTATCCAACTGACTTTCTGACAAGACTTTTCAAGGGGTCTGTGTCTCTGAATATTTCATACTTTTATTTGCTCCGATCCTTATGGAAAACCTCAGTGGATATGGGATAGGTTTAATTGCGAGTTCTTGCTATAGGAGCCAGGAGAGGAAGGACTGAGTCAGTGACCTGGTGGTAACTGAGAGCACTACCTGGGATGCAGGAAAGGAAGGTGGGAGCGCACTGGCATCCTGGGCATCCTTAGAGTTTTCCTCAACAGTGTTGAAAAGTGAGAAGAACCTGAGATAGATACTGTTAATTAAAATTTCCATAGGAGCAGTAGTAGTTGGCATAACAGTGTAACTCAATACAATTGACATCTTCAGATAGCATTTAAAGTTACTTAACATTAAATGACATTTCCAGATATACAGATAAACAAGATAAAAAACCTGTGACTTTAGCTCTCTATATATTTAATATATAGAGGAGGACGAGCGTAAACAGTCATGGTCTCCTATTGTTCTTAATCTTTATTCAATACTTTATTCAATAAAGATTGCATTTCTTGGTAAAGTGAAAAATCAGCTGGTTAAGAAGTTACTGAATGTAAATAAAAAGGAGGCATGTGAACTCTGAAAATGTTTGGAATATTAAGGCAGTTTTGTTTTAGCTGTCGTGACTGCCTTTGTTCTGCAAATACTGATATTGAATCTAGGGCTACTTTATTAATCTGCTCAAATGATATCCCAAGGTTTCAGCAGAAAAGCTGGACATTATAGAGTAAGTTTCTTCTCTTAGTGAATCATGCAACTTGTGTGGCACTTTATAGGAAAAGAGAAAAAAAGACCCTCTTCTGTTTGTTTAATACTGTTGGGTCATCTTAGAAGAACTATCTTAAAATTGTCATGCTTCTTGGTCTTTGCCTGAAAGATTTTTGCTGCCTTTTTTTTTTTTTTTTTTTTAAACCCACCAGTTATTCTTATTTTTCTAGCATTTTACAAACATAATAACATAATAATAAAAAAACTTTTAAAATGTAATTTAAATTCTTTTGAATTTCATTAAACAAAAGCATCTTATTTTTCAGGATGACCTCACCTCGTTTTATAGAATTTGTCTGTAAACATGATGATGTCCTTAAGTGCTTTGTTAACCGGTAAGCTTCAAGGAATATATATATGTATCCAAACTAATTCAAATCCTTTTATCTTTTTTTTTTCTTTCTGAGATATATTTTTAGCTATTGCCTTTACAGATGTGTCACACACATTAATGATCTTGCCAAATAAAGGGAGTATATTTTAAAGATTTAGAGATGAGGTTTAAGTGGACTGTTTTACATATATAAGCAACCTTTTTGTGAGCTTTTGTGAACAAAAACTTGTTCACAGAATAACAAATAATATTTGTAACAGATTTTTTCCTTTTCCTCATCTTTGCTGAAAACAGAATCTTCCAGTTTGAGGCACATTAAAATTTTCCTTTTTCATATGTGTTATATGTAATGAATTTTTAATAGTCTAAACCATCCTTGTGTACTTGACTGGCTCTGGAATGTCTCTGGAATTGCCAGGCACTCATGCTCTTCTGTCTAGAGAGACATATCTTCTATGTACAAAGGATGATGTAGTATAAGTCATTGGAAACAGAAGTTAGGAAAGATTGCATAACTAGAAGCATCTTTTGGTAAAGTTCTAAGCAATTAAATTGTCTCTTTATGTAGGCTGGGTGTATCATGAAGCATAATTTATCTGTGACAATTAGGCATCTAATGTAAAATATTTTTCTTTCAGAAACCCCAAAATAATTTTTGATCATTTTCATTTTCTTCTTGAGTGTCCTGAACTAATGTCCAGATTTATGCACATCATAAAAGCACAGGTAAATGTTAAGAAATGCTTATTTAAAAATTGTGTAAATATAAAGAGGGCATTTAAAAAGAAGCCCATTTAGGTAAGACAGAAGGGTTAAGTGTGGCCTCCACTGATTCTGCATCTGAGATGTTGAAATACTTGGATCATTAGTTAGACAGGGCAGCAAGAGTCTTTTAAGTCTTTTCAATTCATGTATAAGTCCATTTAGTTTATAAAAGTCTTAAGTATAAGACTTCAACTTTCAAATAAATAATGTGATATTCTATTATTAGAACTGTTTGTACACATATAATAGATTCAATTCTTAATTTAAATTGTCCTTTTTCCTTAATTAACTTGTGTTCTGAGACAACCTGCAGTGCCGATACACTGTGATTAAAGTGATTTGACCATAGTAGCAGCTCCTTCAGTGCAATATCATACTGTCATGTTATCCCTAGCTCTGCTTCCTACCATCTCCTACTTTTTTTTCTTTTCTTGAGTACAATCCTGATGTATTGCCATAACCTAAGCTCAGTTCTCAGTTTAACCCAAAACTCAAGAGGGAAGAGTTTGTCTAGGCAAAGCCGGAGTAGAGAAAAGTCCTTAAAAGTTACTTTCAGTTTTATGTAATGAAGAAGTGAAAAATTAGCAAACAGAAACCCTATTATGAAAGTTTGTTGCTTTACCTAATGCAATACTATCACAGTAACTTATTTTTAATCTAGATATTCCTCTCCTCCTTCCTCCTCCTCTGCCTAGCAGTAAGAATTTTTGTGCTGTTTTTCCCCTCTATGACAAAATTTAAGCTTTCCTGTATGTCCAGTCTTCCTTTGTCAGGCAGTCAAGGTTGTGTCTAATCTTTTCTTAAAATACTAGGTAACTCGTGTTTAGGTAACTTTTAAGTTAGCCGAAAGCAATGCTTTGCACATCTCAATGCACTGAGGCATATGCATTTTCAGACATGCCTGAAAAACGAGATGAGAATTATCTAGTTGTGTGCATCTGTATAAATAATGATACAAACTGGTTAAAGGTGTGGCTAGGTTCCTGTAGACCAGATAGGATCGAATGTGAGCTGAAAGGCAGATGGCTAACATGCCATAACTTAGGGTAGGACAAAGGAAACGTTTTAAATACATATTTAGATTTTGTAGTAAATATCTTTCAGTTAACTATTCAGGGAGTGCCTGTTATAGTCAGATATGGCAGGTTATGAAACTGTATAAAGGATAAGCAAATTCTGATTTTAAGTGATAACATGGAGAATATCTTCAAAGAAAACTTCGATTGTTAGAAATCATTACTTTTTTGAGCTTTTGAGCAAGCTAATTGATTGCAAATATGTTCAGTTGTCCAGAGGTCCAGAAACCTCATGTTAGGCTGACACTTCAAATTTTGCTTTCTGCGCTTGTAATAGTGATTTTTATGTTTAATTGTCTTTCTCTTCTCTTTGCAAAGTCTTTGTAAAATTCATGGCTTATTGCCAATTCATTGCTTTGTACTAGAGCTCCTCCTTGGGTTTTAATGTTTAAAGTGTCAGGTTTATTACCAGCTTCAGAATTGATTAATATACCACAAATGTTTTACTCCTTGTTTTCTAGCCATTTAAAGATCGCTGTGAATGGTTCTATGAACATCTACATTCAGGACAGCCAGATTCAGACATGGTGCACAGACCTGTCAATGAAAATGACATCCTTTTGGTTCATAGAGGTACTGCATTATAAGGAGAATAATACATTTTTGAAATACATACTCCTATTAAGACAATGAATGAAAATACTAATTTAATTGCTGCTTCATGTTTAGATTCTATTTTTAGGAGTAGCTGTGAGGTTGTGTCAAAAGCAAATTGTGCGAAACTAAAGCAGGGGATTGCTGTCCGTTTCCACGGAGAGGAAGGCATGGTGAGTAAAATCGCCCCTTATCACTTAATGCTGGTTATATGCGGGAATAATAATTCAATATTTCACAGATATTGTTACAAATTAAATCCTTATGTTAAAAGAACACTTCACTAAGAAATGTGTGATTGTGTAGCTTAACTGCCCAGTGGAAGTTCTTTGTACTAATATGTTGTTTTATTCTTTCACTATGCAGGGACAGGGTGTGGTGCGTGAGTGGTTTGATATTTTATCCAGTGAAATAGTTAATCCCGATTATGCCTTATTTACCCAGTCAGCTGATGGTATGTCTCTGTCTTATTTTCATATTTTTAAATGATACCTTCTTTTATGAGGTATTTTCATAATCTAAGAAAAAAGTCAATTGATTCAGCATGCAAAATTTTTAGTTTTTTCATAGGAAGAATGAAAGAAGTGTTTTTGTAAGCAAATAAATGATCTATTCAACATACATTTTTATACCCATTATATATATACACATATATATATATATCTTTTTAATTTGTAATTCACTTAATTTTGTCCTCTATTTTGTTAGAAAATTGTTGATTTTAGTGAGTCCATGCTGTTTCTAACCAGTAGGAGTAGGAACAAAATAATTTTAAGCTGTGTGAAGGATAAGATGAAATTTGTTTAAACAACTGCTATCTCCCTCTGGAAAAAAAAAAAAAAAAGGAGGACACACCCCAAAACAGTCGATGCATTCATTCTGAGCAGAGCATATTAACTGAATATATGACAAAATGGCTTGGGCAGAACTTAGTTTTTGAAATTGTTAGTCTTATTGTAGTGTAAAAATATATTTAATAATGACAATATAAAGAAATATCTCATTCTCACTTTCCCCTATTTTTTTAATATTGAGTCTCAACTTTGTTTGCATATATAGAGGACTAGTCTTGTTCACAGCTTTTTTGTGTTAAACAGGTCCTGAATAATTCCATATTTCAGATATTAGTCTAGATTGAGTATTTTATTATTGATGGTAAAAGTAATAGAAGCAGGACTTTATAGACCTTGTGCTCATTTATGCATTCTGTAGGAGTTACTGTTCCTTCATCTAATAAAAGATACTAAACAAAAACTTTGCCAAAAGGTCAAGTATGTGTCAGAAATGAGTCAGAAATGTCATCACTGCAAGATTAAAGTTACTAAAATAAGCTATAAAAGATATCAGGAATGTGGGACCTGTTTATCTCTCTTCTCCTATAGTGTCAGAATGTGAGGCAACATGTGGTGAAAGATTTTACCCTTTTATTTCCTATGTACTATTTTCTATAGTTTCAGATGTTTAGAATATTTAACAAATATGGATGTCATTCTTTTTATATGTAAAATATAATATATAATCTTTAATATTATATTTATATATATATACTTACTATATATATATAAAATATAAAATATGTAGTAGTGAGCATGATAATATCCTGTTTTATAGGAACAACTTTCCAGCCAAACAGCAACTCTTCTGTAAATCCAGATCATTTGAACTACTTCAGGTTTGCTGGCCAGATCCTGGGGTTAGCTCTGAATCACAGGCAGTTGGTGAACATCTATTTCACAAGGTCATTCTACAAACATATTCTTGGTATGGTTTTATTAAAATTTTGTTTAGTGCTTTGAACAGTGCAATCTGTTAGTAACTGGAATGATTTGGACAATCTTTGAAAAGAAGTTGCAACATAAAATACTAGTAATTGCCGTTTCAGTTTAAACATCTCTAAAAGTGTTATAAAATAAATATATTAGCAAAGATATGTAGGAATTTTTTACCTTTAGGAACTTTTAAGAAAAATAGCTAATCTTTCAATTTATATGTCAAACCTGATTTTTTTTTTTTTTTTAAACATCTTTCTAAAGCATAACCATGTAATTCAGGAGACTTTAATCCTTAGTATTGCTTATTTAATAGGGAATGTCTGAAAGGCAGATTAGTATGGCGAATTCTGTTCTGTTTTAATGCTACTCCTCAATCGTCTTTAGAAGTCTTTCCTCTTCCCAAGAAACACTTTCTTTAGGGCCTAGCAAGACTCTCAGAGGTTTCTCATTCTGTTTTTCTCTAACCATTCTGTCTACCTGCAGTCTTTCAGTGATGTTTGCTGAGTCTGCATTAAATGATCTCTTAAATTCAGAATTAATGTGTCCCCCTTCTGAAGGTGTTCAGGCTTTCTGCTGTCACAGGCCTGTTGATGATACTGATAGATACAGTTGTCTTTGTCAACATTTTACATGAGCCTAGGGATACATTTAAATTCTGTACCTTCAAACTACCCTCCGCTGTTGGACAGTGACTAGCATTTCCTTAGCTCTATGCTGGAAAAGAACCAGTGGAGGATGGACAGGCTGAAACAGCATCAGGTTGGGCCATGTCAATTAAGCTTCCTTAGTCATTGATCTTAACATAAGAAAGGTGTCAAAATACACATCTCTTGTTCTTATATTCCCAGTTATTCAACCTGTTCTCATGTTTCCAGTTTAAAGATGTCTGCTACTTTTGAAATCTTGGGCTGTCTGGAGTTCATTTCAGGTTACCATGTTTGGTTTTTTTTCTTATATCCATAATACCTATCCATATACATTTTCATGACTATTCCAAACTAAGCAGCTACATGTAGTCTCTGTTAGCAAGATCTTATTAAGAGGGACTGCTGGATTCTCATTATTTTGGTTAACAGGCATTTTGAAACTGTCGAGAATTGTGCACATTCAGTTTCTTTAAGTTCAAAACATTGATCATTTTCTGTTATTTTCTAATTTCTCCAGTCCTCAGAGCCTGGTAATGTTTCTGCTTTCTGAAGTAGTTGCTCTTTCTACCTCCATTGCAATGATTTATTTAAGCTTTTCCAAGGTCTCTTCCCTAGGCATTATTTATCTCCTCTGTTCTTGCTTAAGGAATTTGAATTTCACAGCAGCAGCTTCTCCGGAGGGTTTTTTTGTGTTTGTTTTACTTTATTTTGTTGAGCCATGGATTATGCTAACTATTGTTCAGGCCACATCCAGGTTAGCAGGTGACAGACATCATAGAGATTCGCTTCAGCTACTCAAGAGGCCTTAAGTAACAGAGTATAAAAACTTCATTTGAATCCTGAGGCTGTTCCCTTCCTTTGCTTTTTCACCTTGCTTGTTTTTTTTCTAGACTTTGTTGTTAATGTTGGCACTGAATCCAGCAATTATGTGGTAAAGCTTCCTGCAATGTGTCAAATGGTGTGAATCTCTTTCAAAGGAACTCTTCTTTTTGGTCAGCATACCTGAAATGGAAGGGCCATAATTAGAAATTGAAATGTTAATGAACAAATCTGGCCATTTTTTTAAAATTTGGTGAGTACATCACTTTTTCCAGGTGTGATGAATTGAGATATTTCTGTAATAAAATCAGAGAAGATCACTACCTTTTTTTAAAGTAATGACCCGGCTAACACCTAACTATGTACCTTAAGACACATTAGGTATATAGTTATCATGATTTATTTTTGTCCTATTAAATTAAACATTATTCCAGAGTTTCTTTTGCTTGTTAGGTCTGCACTCTTACTATGAATACAGAAATATAATCAAATCAAGGCTTCTTATTTGTTTTTCTCAAACTACCTATTTGTCCGTCTTCTGTTTAAGGAGAGGAGGAGAGCATTTTGCTGATGCTGTTATCCACTTACTCTGTGGTTGTCCTAAGGAGACATTTACTTTTCTGTTTGGAAAAGGAAGATTCTAACTCCAGACCATAAAGACAGGGTCTCAGATAGCTGCTTTTCACTTTTTTTCAAGATTTGCTTACATCTCTCAGCCTTATTTACGCTTTTCATGTTTAAAATACATGTATGCTTGCTACCAAGAGAAAGTGAAGGTTCTCTAGAAATTCCTGGATAGTTAATAAGTTTTAAGGAAGAATACCAGTGAAAATTCAGTGGTAAGTTTATCTTCCCCTTTCTTCAAAGATTTGCTTGTTTCTTTTATTAGAGGGGGAAAAAAAAGATGCGTTATGGTGTATGGAAGAACTTACTTTACTGTTTCTTCCCAAGTCAGGTCCTTCAGTTAACTAACACCTAACACTTTGTGTTATGGCTTGGTGTATTTCTTTTCCAGTTCATAACATGCTTAGAGCGTGTTCTACTATGTAGAAAAGATTTTTTTTTTTTTGACATTTGTTTAGCATTAAGTATATAGATAGGTACTTTCACTGAAATCCATTATTGTCATAAAAATCTGCAGCCTGTTCTGGTATAATGATTAACTTATTGGTTAACACTGTTTTAGTGTGTTGAGGGTGCATATACAAAGTATACTTTGTTCTTTGATACTTCTAAATATACTAAGTAGTAGAATTCTGCTTTAGGTAATGGTGAATGAATATTTTCCCTTTTCTACTACTGCATTATTGAGATTCATCTCTAGAGGGCAATCTTCTACCATGTATTAAGTTAGAAACCTTTTTTGTTTTATCCAGTTAGCTCTATTTTTTTTTTTTTTAATTTCCTCAGGTATACCTGTAAATTATCAGGATGTAGCATCTATTGATCCAGAATATGCAAAGAACCTGCAGTGGATTTTAGATAATGATATCAGTGATCTGGGCTTAGAGCTGACCTTCTCTGTTGAAACTGATGTCTTTGGAGCAATGGAAGAGGTGCCACTAAAGCCAGGGGGTGCAAGTATACTTGTCACACAGGACAACAAAGTGAGTATAGAGATTTATTCAGAAGTTAATAGTATAAGAAAAGCAACTGAACTGACTTTCTGAGTAACTGATAGCATAAATTATGGACCATCTTATAGGAAATATAAAAAAAAGTTCTCAACACTCCTTTGTTTAGGATAACATGTTATAAAAGGGTACTGTTATTAAAAATCTATGTAAATTTTCAAGTTTGAGGTCTCCTTTCTATGAGAACATTTTGAAGGAAAATAAGGTGAAATTTAAACAAATAGTTAAATTTGTAAGTTGCAAATATTCCTAAACTTAAGTGTTGGAGAAATTTGGGGAAGGTAGGGCTGTGGCAGTTGTCAAAAATAGAGTTGTAAGTAGCGCTGCAAAGCGTGCTGCTCCCTAAGGCAATCTGGGGCACTCCTAGATTGCTCTGCAGTAACACATGGAACCAGTGACTGAATAAATGGGTACAATTTCTCACTTTTGATGTAGCTGCATGTTTTCATGCAGTTAAGGTCTGAAAATCAGATTCATGAAGTTTAACAGTGTATATTTTCTTTTTAGTAAATAAAACACATTTGTTTAAAAAGTGGAGTAAAACGCATTTGTTTAAAAAGAGTGGAGTGGCAATGTCTTGCACAGCCAGCACTAGGATTTAACAGCATAACACTTGAATTGCACTTAAACAGATGACTGTAACAAAATAGCCCTGCTCCCTCTTTCTCCTCCCTCGCTCCCACCTGCTTTCCTAAGGAACCAGACATTTTGTGCTCAGAGATCTGCAATTTCAGTGTATTACCAGAGCAAATCTAAAGTATACTGCTTCTATATATTAAACATATGGTAAACCTATTACTGCCTCTTGCTGCAGAAAAACTAAATCAAAGTCTAAATGACATTTCAATTATTAACTATATATGTTGTGTTCAGTAGTCTATACACTCTGTAATGCTTGGCTCCAGGGAGAAAAATTGTGAAGAACTCCTAATTGGATAGAGATTTCTAAGATTCAGTGCTCTGACATAGTTTAATGTACTATATACCCACAACAGAAAGATGAATTAGTTTCTTGTATGTAACCTAAGTATTATAAAAGTTTCTTCTGCCCAGACTCTTTACTTAAAATATGAAGTTCTAGTTTAAACAATATAACTTAAACTGTTGTTTGAAAAGATTTAGTAAAGCTGAAATTCAGAACATTGTTCAGATAGTATTTATTGAATTATGCATTTAGTAATGTCTTTGTAGATTTTTGATACTTACAAAATTATTTTTTCTATTCATATATGTACATATAGATGGGCTGTGCAGATGTTTCTCTATATGCACATAGAAATAAGTAAAAAATAGCTCCTTGGTGGTCTATTTGACTGGTGTCGGTCACCAGATAGTATATGAATAGAAAGAAATTAGGATGGTTTTGCTGTTGTTAAATGGAATTCTTTGAAAGTCTTGGAGGAAGTTTTCTGAACCATGTACAAGTATGTAGTTATGTAGTATGTTTGGAAGTGACTTTTTGTTGGTTTAATTGAATGGTAACAGTTTGGTATCCCAACATTAAAAAAAAAAATCCTAACAGTCCTTGAATTGTCTGTAGCATTAATTTAAAAAGGAAATTGAAATAAATAATGTAACTGAATATTGAAGATCATTCAGAAATCTCAGATGGGCATCCTTTAATTGAATCTCTGGCTCCTAGCCAGACACCTTTGAGTAGCTGCAGGAATGCCATGGGTAAACCTGTTTTCTTTTTTTGTATGGCTGACCATTTTCATGTCAGACAAGATCCTTGTCTTAATTTTCTTTAGTTTTGCAGTAACCTGAATTCACTTCCTTTGAGTATATATACTACTTTACTAGTAACTTGGCTGCTATGTTGGTAAATGACCACTTGGTGTCAGCATTTGTTCTAACAAAATTTTAGCTTGTTGGAGTAGAAGGCACTGAATGCTAAATCCTCATTTCCATTAAGGTGCAGTGTCCTTCCAATAACTGGAGTACCTATTAGCCTCCTTCTGCAGTATCTTCTCCTACAGACTTATTGATGAAAGCATACAAATGGTAAAACATCTAAATGGAAAGACAGCAGATAATTCCTTTATTATCTATGGGAGAGGGCAAAGATAGATTCTTGTTGTTTCTAGCAAGAATTCTTGAGGAATTTCTTGTTAACTTTTTAGTATATAAAATTGAAATAAACTATGTCTTCATAATTAGCATTTTTAAAATGACTAGTTTTTCAGTTTGCACGAAATTAGAAGTTTGTTCACATTGAGGATAATTATTAATAGCTTATGTAGTTCCATTAATTTCTAACTTGAGAGTCAGATGAAAAAAGGTAGCCGAATCCCTCTGTGATGGGTGAATCAATGCTAATTGTAGAGTTTAAAAAGTTCATGTAGGAGTAGAGTTAATTTTTTTTTTGTTAAGGGTGCTAAAAACAGTGAACTGTTACAGTAGCTTTTAAGTTATTAACACCAATTGATATTTTTAATGTTAAGGGTGTAAATCTATAATCAAAAATGTATAGATGATGGCACTGTCTCATGTTTACTGCTGATTTTAACAGCAGGTATTGCAAAGTTGCTATCTTGAAGCAAATTATTTTTATAGAATATTTTTATTATGGAGGAAAAAGACTACTTTAGAAATGAATATCTTAAATAGTTTTGGAATAGATTTTTGTCTTTAAATCTTTTTTGAATAAAGAACCTGTGCTAGACTTATATAATTTTGTCAGGGTAAATGAGACACATTTGTACAGCTTAACACAAAGCCCTGCTGATTTAGTACAGACACTTTTAAGTTGGTCTCATTTTAACTACCTTTTAGGCTTTTTTGTTTTCAACAAAAGTAGAGTTCTGCTGGATCCCTCTACTTGCTTGCTGATCTAACCCTTTCTAAAGGGGACAGAGTTTCAAAACTGGTGATATTGTGACTATGCACATGTTTATTCACATGTTTCTTTACTGTGAGGGTGATGGAGCCCTGGAGCAGGCTGCCCAGAGAGGCTGTGGAGTCTCCTTCTCTGGAGATTTTCCAAACCCACCTGGATGCCACTCTGTGCCCCGTGCTCCAGGGGCCCTACTGGAGTAGGGAGGCTGAACTAGATCATCTCTGTAGGCTCCTTCCAACCTTAACCATTCTGGGATTTGGTGATTCTATTCATGGTATAAATGTTTTTCTCTGTCTCTCTCTCTCTGTCATTTCCCTTCTGCTTAAAAGTTGGTGGTTTTCAAGACTTTATTAAAAAAAAATGCTATTAATATACTAAAGTTTGTAGGATAAATCATATAATCTGTTAAGGTTCTCTAAGATGGGAGGAGGCAAACATATGATAACTGTTTTATGTTGAGGGTTATGTGTTCCTGTGTCCCTGTGCATGCTTGGAGCAGTACTCTGGATATATCAATCTTGTTTCCTTCATTGCAGGCTGAGTATGTCCAGCTTGTCACTGAACTTAGAATGACAAGAGCCATTCAACCTCAGATAAATGCCTTTTTACAAGGCTTCCATATGTTCATTCCGCCTTCTTTGATACAACTTTTTGATGAATATGAGCTGGTAAGCAAGATGTCTGTGCTGCCTGTGAAAGATGTTATTCAGCACACTTCATCAGTAATGTAATGATGTAAAAGTAAGGCTCAGTACCCTGAAACACGTTATGTCTTTCATTTTGGTTTTGCCTTCTGTGCCTCTAATCAGTGAGGATATCAAAGCAAGGACTGCTGCTTATTCCAGTCACTTAGAATGACCATATTCCCGGAATATGGTAACTTCAGATGCCCTGCATTGTAATTTTCCATTGGGAAGTGAATGCTGTGACCTTCAAACCTTTTCATATTTTCTTTTAGGAAGACAGAAGCTACTCAAAAGACGAGAGATGCTTTCTATTGTCTGACTTTTTCCGAGTCTCAGGATAAATTTCAAATATCTTTTTGCAGTAGTTGGATATTTTTTAAATAAAGTGTCTGAAGCTTTGTGTCAAGTCAGGCTAACATTCAGAACTGTTTCATTTCAACTTATTTGTTCGTAATTTCTATCTGTTGATGTGTTTGTGTGTATTTGTATCTACCTAGTGATTGTGTGTGTGTGTAGACTGGACAATTCATGTAAAATGATCTAAATTCCATAATATTCTCAGATTTAAAAACTAGTCTTAGATTTAACTAGTCTTAGGTTTTGTAGCAATATGTGGTTCTGTATGGTTGAAAAAAAAAAAAAAGCATTTTAGCCGTTATACACATTACTTTTTAAATAGTGTTGTAATTAGTTGAAATAAGTTGAAATTAGAGGTTACCCATGGAGACTAATCAAGATCTGTGTTTTGTTTGTTTTCTAAAGGAGCTTTTATTGTCTGGAATGCCAGAAATTGATGTGAATGATTGGTTAAAAAATACAGAATACACCAGTGGCTATGAGAGAGGAGATCAGGTTATTCAGGTAAAATTGTTTTTAGGGTAAAGCAGGTTACTGCATGTTAAACCATGGGAAGTTGTGAAGGTTATGTTATTTATTTTTATGAAATCTTGTGTCGAATGAAGTCTGTGGACCTTTTTTACATTCTATTTCTATATTAACTGACTTAGTTTGATGTGAAAATGTTTGTGATTTAAGTAACAAACACAAAAACTCCATTTGTTGTTTCACCATTATATTTTCAAGTACTATGACTGTTTAATGGAAAATGCAAACTAACTTATTTTTCTTTTAGTGGTTCTGGGATGTTGTGGAAGAACTAACTCAGGAAGAAAGAGTATTGCTATTGCAGTTTGTTACTGGCAGGTGAGAAACTCTTCTGTAATAACAAATAGATAGTGTAGCTATTCTAAAATAAGTAAACAGACTGCATATTACTATACAAGATGACCTCCCTGAAAAATGTTTTACATACTTTGGTGTTTTGTATGTGTATTTGTGGTGACAGTATTTCCAGCAAAATGGCTGATCACACATTTATTATAGCAGACTACTTTGCTGGAGTTCTTTGTGTAGGTAAACTGTTTCCTCAGTTTTTATCGCTAGTAAACTTAACTGCACTTAATATTGTTCCTGCTGCATATTCATGTGCCTCTTGGCTTCTCCAGTAGTTAGTGCAGGCTTTAATATACAAGATAACTAGATACTACTTTAGTCAGTGTAAACAGAACATCCTTCTTCCAAAAGCTCATTTGAGAATTTAACGTTAGCGCAGTGTATCAAGATAACTGAAGATGTACCTGTGTTGTGTTTTTTGTATATAAAATTTCAGTTCTAAATTCCAGATTTTCTTCATGGACAGCCACTTGCATTTTTTCTATGTTTTACTGTGTTTCCTGGACAATAAATACCACTGTGAGTTGGGTGAAGCAACGAGTTGCCAAGTTTGTATGTACATACATGTTCCAGAGTGGATTAGTAAACATATGTTTGCAGTCTCAGTTGTAATCCTGTTGATTTTCATGGTAGGTAGAGATCACACCATTTTAACTAGGTGTTGCCTGGGTACTTTAGGATTGGGAGAGTGTCTGACCTTTCTTTTGAACATAGATTTTTGTGGTTGAGATTTAGATCATCAGACTTTCATAGCAAGGGATTTCTCAGTTGTTATCAAGCAAGGAGTTTCTCAGTTGTCATCATACCAACATTTTTAGAGCTGAATGCTTCATTTTCCTTAAGGAAGAATTTAAAATCCTGTGTGTGCTGGATGGCAGTCGACATTTCAAAATTTGTGTTACTTTTTTGTTCAGTCTAGTCTGAATATGCCTCTTTTATGAAGTGGCTCTTTCTTTCCATTCAAAGAAATTAATGGAATTACATAAAACAATTATATTTATGATGATGACTTTGCTGTTTCTTTGTCACCTTTATTTCTTAAATGCAGCCTTTCTTGTTTCCTCTTTCTTACAGTTTTGTCTCTTTGATGTAGTTAAGTCTTGCTTTGGTACTTTTGGTACATGTACCATTGTACTTGTCATTAGTACCGATTTTGAGACCTTTTCATTTTAGTGTGTTCCTCATGTTGGATGTGATGCTCGAATAGCAGTCTGAGGAGCCTGGCATGCTCGAGGAGGAAGGGGTTTGCTTTGCTCAGGCTGTTAGGTGTTTCTTGTGCCACTGTTTGCCTAAAGCCTGTGCTGCAGCCGTCTGCTTGGTTTGGTGGGTGAGTGGTGCAAACTGGGAACTGTATATGTTCTAGGCTTGCTGGACACGTAGCATGTGTGTCTAGCATGAGGGATATCAAGTTATCCTGGTGAATTTTACTTGTATTCTGCTTGTTACAGAAGTTTTAAATTGTATTACGTTGTCCCTTCTGTTTTAAACTGTTTGACTTGGGTGTCTGCCATTTCTATTAAGTGGTGAGCAAGCTATGTGCTGTTTTGGGGAAATTCTATATCTTCAGAAACTGTATTGGTATATGACTACTTCTATTTAAAAAAAAAAAGTGGCTTAAAATACCACTTAAGCTGCTTTCTCATTTCATGTAAATTTACGAAAAATCTAAAGTGTTAGGAGTGTTAGGATGCACTTAACCACTTGAATAGTGTTAAAATTCCCAGAGTTGTGAGACTATATTGTTTTTATTACTAAAGGCTATTTGTACCTGCAGTAGGAGAAGAAAGATGCTGTGATTTTACTTGCATTTCTGTGAAAAGCTTTATTTATTACGCTGGCAGTGTTTTATTTGGAGTGAAAACTCCTACTTGGAGGCATAAGCCTGCAGCCATCTGTTTCTTCAGAATATTCAAAGCCCTGATCACACTTATAAGGTTTTGACCTACTGTATGGAAAGCATTTTTCTAAGTTGGATTGTAAAAACGCTAGCACGTAACTAGATGAATGAAAAATTTTAAACAGGGTTAGGGCCTTGTTTCATTGCTGATTTTAATGTGAAATTCTCTTGGTTCATAGAACAAAAGAACTCTGGTGTGGAAGCAGCAATGAGTTGGAAATCCCAACCAAAAACATGGTATAAAATAAGAGTACCATTGTAAAACCTTTACAACATCCTACACTGTGGCTGTGAGCACAGTTCCCTTTTGTCCTTCAGGAATTGTGTGCTGCAGATAATCAGTACTTGGATCTGCAGGATCTTATGGTCCAGCAGGTTGGACTGTAGGGCTGTAGGTTGGATCTTACAGTCATTATGCTAGCGGACAGTGGCTGGATGCTACAGCTATCGATACAAGCTGCATTTGGAAAGTGGTGTTGAGAGCTCTGCTCCAGCCCCTTACTTAATATATGGTGAAGAAGAGTGGGGAGGGTGTGCAATGGCAATCTCCTTAATCTTTTGCATTTTTATCAGCTAGCTTTACTGCAGATGGAAGTGTTGTTTCGCTCTCCTTTCCTAGTTCCTTCTCCTCTTCTTGCCTCTTTTTAGTCGCTTTGTTTTTCTTACTATGGGAGCATTGATTTTAATGTGAGTACCTGTAATCCTGAATTCTAACAGCTCTTTCATATTTTAGGGAAGGTTTTTTTTTTTTTTTTTTTTCTTTTTTTTTAGTAGCTACAAAATCAAAGAATGGTAAAGGCTTGACAGGTAATTGTCTAGTCCAAGCCCCTGCTAAAAGTTGGTCATATCCTTGTCTCACTCCAGGATGTCCTTGTCTCTGCTGTGCTGGGGAGCCCAGCCCTGGGCCTGACACTGTGGATGTGGCCCAAGGAAGGCTGGCAGCCAGCTGNTTTTTTTTTTTTTTTCTTTCTTTTTTTTGCTAGCTACAAAATCACAGAATGGTCAAGGCTGGACAGGTAATTGTCTAGTCCAAGCCCCTGCTAAAAGTAGGTCACATCCTGGACTCACTCCAGGATGTCCTTGTCTCTGCTGTGCTGGGGAGCCCAGCCCTGGGCCTGACACTGTGGATGTGGCCCAAGGAAGGCTGGCAGCCAGCTGCTTTAGGCCTTCTTTGCTGTTCGAGCATGTTGGCGACACAAGTTTAGCTTGGTTGGGCTTTTTCCTTTCATTATATCTTGATGTTTTCTGTGAAGGCTGTGCTAATAGTGTGTTTTGCCTTATAATGTTATAAAATATCTTTGATTTTTATTATAGCAGTTTCTATTATGTATAATTATAGGGAGAGAGATTGTGAAGACTGTGGGTTCTTTGCCCATTTAGCCTTCTGGTCATCCTTAAATAATGTACAGATGATGATTATTCACATTCTTTTAATGAATGTATTCTGGTTTATGGTATATTTTACTGCTTGTAGATAATTGTGAGAATGCAGTCATGAAGGTGATAGCCCTTTAGGGCATTGCATTTCTACCATAGATCATCACTCCGTGATGATGTGATTGATGTAATGATGTTACTGTTAAAAACATGGAACGCTTAGGCTTAAGTACTCAATGAAAAGAGATGTCTAAACCACTTTGATCAGATGTCCCACAGATAGTAAAGGGAAAAATAACTTGTTACGAAGCAGAAGTTCTTAAGCTGTAAATAGTCACATGTATTTGCCTAAACAGAAAATCATCTCTTATAAAAACTGGCAGAAATGAGTGTTCTTCACAAAACAAATTCTCTAAAGTGGTGTTCAAACAATTTGATGTCTAAGCTACATAGACCTGTGCATTGTTCAGTAAGATAATTGAAAGTGTTTAGACAAAGAGAATTTTGATACTGATGACAAAGGGAGGACCTTTGTAAAAAGTACTAGTAATTGATCGAGTATAGCGGTAAGAGATGTGTATGGTGTAAAAGCTATATGGCTTATAGGAGATTTTTTTATTTAAATGGTCTAATTTATGCAAATATTCCTAGTTCCAGGGTACCCCATGGTGGCTTTGCCCATATAATGGGTGGCAGTGGATTGCAAAATTTTACGATTGCGGCTGTGCCATATACTCCCAATCTTTTGCCAACATCAAGTACATGGTATGTTCATTAGTCTAATTTAGATACATTAAAAATATATTTCTTTTTAATAGTGAAAAATGTAGTTCTTTTGTATACTTTTATTAAAAGGCCAAAAAATCTGTGTGGTCAGTTTGGTGATTATCTGCTAGTCACCATAAAAGCAGTAGTTTTAACTTGGAAATAGTTACATTATGTTCAGTCATTTGTTTTCTACTTCATTTTGTTCAACTAAAGGCAGTGTGATCATTAAGAGAATCTCCATGCTTAATATATTGTATTTTATTTAAGTGAAATAAATTTATTTTCCTGCATTTATTTGAGTACAAATACAAAGTCCTGTAGTGAGGGACTGTTTCCCCTTCCTCCCCATAAATGTGATGTCTTCAGGGTTTGCTGATCTAAATACAAATCTGCATGAACAGTTTCATGTTAATTACCTCATACAAACAGAAGATTTTGTTAGATTTCTTGCTGATCTTTTTTTTCTTTTCAGTATCAACATGCTCAAGTTACCTGAATACCCAAGTAAAGAAATTCTTAAGGACAGACTTCTTGTAGCATTGCACTGTGGAAGCTATGGTTACACAATGGCATGAGGAAAATGCATCTGGCTACTGATGGGCAGGTCAGAAGTGACAGAAGGAAACTGTCAGTAGAAAAGTATCTTGGAAGCTGCAGCCTTTTGGCAGGGCTGGCTTTTAAAATTCATAAAGGATTATCAACTCTTCCTCTGTTACATGTTGACCAAGTGACTTTGATGCTGTCACATGACTTAAATTGCCGAGTATGCTGTATTTTCTCTCTCTTTTTTCCTTTTTTTATGATCTATGTGGAAATCAGTTTACATTCCTTTTCATATTGCTTCTTCAGAAGATTTGTTGAAAATAAGACTTTAGAAAGATTTTGATTTCAATTGTATGTTTGAATGACATTTGTGTTTTATTTTGCATTCAAATGGTATACTACTAATGGACAGACTTGTACCTTATGCCTTGCTGCATGTGAAAGTGCCATTTATTTTTGCAGAGAACACTAAAAACTTCAATTTGTACAGTAAGACAAATCTGATGTATTTTCCATTTCTTTACATAGTAACAGAAATAAATTTTTTAACATTTTGGTATTTTTATGTATATAATATGTAAATGTTAGACCTGTCACTGGAAAAAAGCAGATGAAGTATCTAATTTATATTAGAATTTACACTATATTCTATTAAATATTTAAAGTATTTGTGACTTTATAGTCAGTTTGCAATTTAAAAAATGTAAATATTAAGATCTGTTTGTTTGTTACTTGAATGCCTTGGAATGCTCTTTCCTTGACATAATTGTATGTTCAAAAGGTATAATTAAATTTTAATATTTTTACCAGAATACAAATGTGACAAGTTTGTGAATAGAGGACTTTAGTTATCTTACTAATAACTTAAATTTGTGTCCAAACAACAACTGAGTGGGCATTGGAAAATTTAAAAATTGGGGCACAAACAAATGCACAAGGAAGGAATTTGGACATATTGAAAGGTTAACTAATGGGACTAACTTTGAGAATCTCATGTCAAATTTCATACAGGATGAAAATATATTACTAGTGCAATACATAAAAATTACACAGTAACTCGCTTGCATACACACCATAAGTGATAGCATAAGTGATAATTAGCTGCATACATTGGAATAAATTACAGAACTATAATTTATGGAGCTATGGTGAGCCTGCGTTAGTATTTTTGTTCAGGCTTTTTAATTTTTTTTTTTTTTAATCCGCTCATCTGTGCATGTCATGCTTTGCAACAGAGAATACAAACTGGATTCTTTCCAGGTGAAACAGAAAAAAAATGTGCTCCAAAAATGTACCAACCACTGGCCTATGAGCATTGAATAACATCTGTAGGACACAACTGAAGTGGTGATCGGACCAATCAGTCTAGGCTTAAGTGAACCCTCACTTAAGATTTTAAGTATTTTACTCTCCACTGAATCCCTTTGTCTTTCTGTTCTAGCTGCTAATGCAGGTGTAGCTGAAGTTAGCCATCTGGTCTGTCTAAGCTGCTTGGTTGTGCTGTTTTCTCAAGTTCATTTATTTTTAATCTCAAGCTCGCATAAATTCTCTGGGGATGGGAGAGAGAAATCTGTGGAGCATCTGATTCAGTGTTGCCACGGTGGGTTGCTGCTAGGCTAAACTTTGAACATAGGCTTAGTAGCTTTTATTTTTCTCCAGTTCTTTTCATGTGCATGAACGTTGGTTTTAATTCTCGGGCAGTGTTTGCAGACCCCTGTCTGACATGTTAAGGACCACAATGTAGGGAGAGCCACGGGCTCTTCCAGCAGGTCAGTCCAGAGAGCCCTGTTGCTCTGAGGGCTCCTCTAGGAAGCTGAGGGAGACCATTTAGCTGGTTTAGATGTTTGGGGAGTGTTTTCAAAAGAACAATAATTGAGTGATGACAAATCTGAGCTTATGTTTTATTATATATTTAAAATGTCTACATGTTAACAGTGTTTTAACAGGTCAAAGGTGTGGGATAATGTCCACATTCAGTCTTTCAGAAAAGTTCATCCTGAGGAAGGATATAGTACTCTGGCATGCAGAAAGGTGTGTGGCATGGAAAACCCCTCAGTAACATCATGTGGCTCTAGACATCTGGACACTAAGCTTCAATTTACCTACAGAAGGATGGAAAAAGCATCTTTTTTATTGTACTGCTTCCACACTGAGATACCATCCCTTTTCCATGATTTAGTATCAGTAGGGTTAGATTTTTATATGAAAAAGGTGGCAGCCCTGAATTGTGAAAAACTACTGGTATTTATATTGGTAGGATCTATATATTATACTGCAGATGGCATAAATATCAGTCAGCAAGCAGAATATGATCTCGGACAATATTTCTGAAATGTTTGGCAACTGGTTTTGACATGCCACTGGCTGCAGTAGGTTTTAAGGTTCTATATGGTTTTCTATCACAGATCTCCCTGTTTTATTCTCAAAAATGGTATTTAAAGAGCTTGCCTCTTCTTCCTGCATCTTGATGTTAGTCATACATCTTGTAAACCTGAGTTTACAAAATATTTCCGTGGTACCTCGGAGTGAAATGCTTTTAAAATACTCATATAATGAATAATTACGATGAAAAATAAAATATAGAAAATGGATATGGAGCTTTTGTTACCCTGATACCGAGTTCAGTATCCCTGTTATTGCTAGTTTTGAACATTTTTTCTTTCTTTTAAAAGAGCTAAGCAGTGCTGCCTCCTGCAGTTGACCCCGTGATGTTGGAGGGTTTAATTACTATGCTGAAAAGACAGTTTTCAGGACACCTGCACACTGTTAACAACAGGGTGTGCCAGCCTGTTGAGAAACTATAACTTAATACAGCTTATAGTTTGGAGTGATGGATTGGTTTGTGTTTGCTGCCTCCCACTGTGCCAGAACAAAGCAGGGTGAGTGTTTTATCTCAGAAAGAAAAGAGCAGATGTCTTGTCAGATCATGAGCACTCATTAACTTTTATTATCTTTGTAGAATGTTAGATAGCACAGTCTAGATTTTGATGCTTGAAAATGTGCATCTAATGGATGCAAAACCATTAAAACCATCAACTGTGAAATGTAACCTAGTAACAACTACTGTATATTCCATATGAATAGCTGGAGGTGGTAAGATTGACAATGGAAGATGAGAAATAAGGCACCCTAATCTTCCAGAGTCTAATCTTGAAAACCTCTACATATACAGTGAAAAAACATTAGATCTACTCTGCCTATCATGGGAGAAACTCTCTATTGGAAAAATAAATTTAAAATCGTAGTTTTTTAGTTTAGTTGAACTGTTCTTGAAGTCTAACTGGCTGATTAGGCTATGCAAGTACGGTTCACTAATGCCTCATAAAATTCTTGCCGTTTCATTTATAGACCCTGAACAGGAATGGGAGCTCCCTTCAGTGGCATCCAGCTTGGATGCCCTTGGTATAGAGCAAAGGAGGGAGGAAGACTGCACAGGTTGCTTTCCTGAACCCTTTAAACAATTCTTTTCTATAAAGCCCTTAGTTCTGCACAATATACAAACAAGCAGTGTTCTATAGATGCTCCTCTGAGCATTAACGTGTGTAGAGAATTTTCCAGCTCTACTTCTAGAGCGTTACCCAGGATCAGCTGTAGATACCGACTCAAGCATTTGTCCTTGTTCTAATACACATAGCACGTTTTTCACCCTGAGCAGAAGGAATCTTTGCAGTTCTGCTGCCTGAACACAAGATGTCCTTTGCGGCTCAGGTAGTTAAAATCTGGTGCTGGAGCTGTCCTGCTTCCGTTCCTCCCCATGCCCTGGCCCCTGCAAGGGTCTGTGACTTGAAAAGCAAATTCAGAAATTCCCTCAATAGTCAAGCAACACAATCAACTATTTATATGATTGCACAGTTTTATTTTTTTATATGAAATATTGTTGCTATTACTTATGTGTGGTACCCGAGTTCTTAATTCTTTTTTCAGCAAAGACTCCTGGGGTTTTATCTAGAATAATCCTGAATTCATTGGAATGCAACAGCTGCTAATCATGTATCAGGATGCATTGATGACAAACTTAATATTTTTTTTCTTTATATCTTAAATTCAGATCTAGTCTTTGGGATAGTTCATAAGAACTAGAATTAAAAACAAACAGATGCCATAATCAAAGTCTTAATTAATCCAAAGTGTCCCCATTACAGTCTTAAAGAGTTTTTAAATAACTACATTTTATTAAATATTCTGTTAATCGCATCTAACATGCCACTTTCTATTACAACTTTGGTATGTTAATGTTTTCAAAAAGCCCAGTGGATTCAAAAAGAAAAAAAAATTTAGAACCTCTGTAAAGAAATAAAATGGTTAATGAATTAATTAAATTAGCTGTTTAATCCCGTTGTGCCACCACTACATTTCTCAGATGTCTAGAGTGAGAGAGAGAGAGAGAGAATCTGTGCCCCAAAGGGCTTAGGTTTTGCAGTCAGACAGGAGTTGCCTGGGGGTGTTTTTTCCCTCCTTCCCAGTCTATCCTTTTGCTTCTACATCTAAGCTTTGGGGCAGGGATGCCCTTCTGAGGAGAAGGGAGAAAGAGCAGGAATCTTTCCTGGCCTAGGAAAGGGAGAAGTAGCTGATAAAATGCGTTGATCTCAAGCACAGTGAAAGCTAAGAAAGTGTCTTGCCTAAGGCATGGCAGGTCCTGCCTGCTTCTGACAAGTCAGAACAGAAAGCAGGGTGCTTGCAGTGTTCTGTTTCTCTTGTTTCCCCCATGTTACATACATTCTTTTATTAAAGGAAATCCCCCTTCTTAAACTGAACTTGATTCACGGTGGATACCAACCTCAAGTCTCTTGATTAGTCAGCAGTGAGGTGAGGAGGATGCGAGAGCTGCTAGAAGAAATCTGAGGTGGTGGTTGGTGCATCCTGTGAGGAGCAGCTGTTTGGGTTCTCCTTGTAAATTCTTAAAATGCAAAGTTGTTTTCCAACAGGTGCTTTCTCTCTACCGAATTTTTCTGGCATGGGTACTTTAAGAAGCCAAGCAGCTACAGGATTAAACTGCACGTATTGCTTATAGGCAACTCCTCTTGGTATCTTCTGTGGCAGTAAGTAATCAGTTGCCTTTGTTTTCCTTCACCGATTCCTGCAAATGTCGTACTTCTACAGCAGTTTTCCTTGCACGTTAAAAAAAAGTGCTCGAAGGAAAATGACTGATAAAAATGAAGCATAATGAGAAGAAGTGAATGACCTTGTCTTACTACTTGGCAGGTAGCACTATGACCTATCCTTGGGCACCCTTTATATCCACCCCAAGCTTTCGGAACCTGGTGCGGAGTTTGAAGAGTGGAGAGCAGGAAAGCTTCCCAAGACAGAAGACATTTTAATTTTTTAAGGCTAGTTCCTGCTTCTTTATAGCTTCCCTGTTAAGTTTTAATTTGATTTTACAAACCTAATTCAAACTACTAAAATATATTATTGTACCATAGTTTTTTAGGCTATAGAGAATCTATTATTCCACTGATGCTACTACCTTGGCTATTTCTGCATAGCTTAAATAAACGAAGTTTTCAACTTGAGGCCTGGGGTTGAAAGTTTTTGCATGCATTTTTGTGTTTTCCTTGCCTATGTTTTAAAATAGTGGAGAGGTTTTCAAGTAGGCTGTTGAAATGATGAGCAACTCAGGAGCCTGGAGTGTTGCAGACAGGCAAGTCTTGTGTGCTTAGAGCAGAAGGGCCATGAGAAAACACTTCCTATGAAACCAGTTTCCAGCATCCATATAGATTTCCTCGTTTGATCAACTGCCGTATGTTACATTTTCTCTCCGAACAGAATCCTTCCAATTTCTTACACTTCTTTGAATGTAGCATTTGCGAGTTGATAGGAATACATAAAGTAGCATCATATCCCCCTATTCTAGGGATGGCCTGCATGCCCGGACTTCTTCCTGGGAAATTTTTAAAGAACTCTTATGCCAGTATAGCTAGAGACTTACTAATGGCAAAAAAGAAGGTGCATAATTTCAGCAGAAGTGCAAACACTGTTAAGGTATGCATAACTGAGGGTGTTGTTTGCAGCCTTATATACTTACAGCATTAAGTGCTTGTGACATTCTATGCCAAGAGTTCAACTATTGAGTTTCAGACAGAGCGAAGTGATTCATTGGGATTATTAGGATTCTCATGGGATAGCTTCACCATACTGATTGCCTTTGACATATCAGTTTGCTTAGATTAAAAAGCAATTGCTACCGTCTAGTCAAATTTAAGCACTTTGGTGAAAGGAAATAGAACCCTAGTGCTGTCTACTATATAAAAACACCTTGTTTGTGCATTTGAATGGATTGGAAAGAAAAGTGTATATTCGAGAGGTGACGCATGCACATGGGCACAGATATCACAAGCATCTAATAAACAGCTTGTCTGTGCTAGTAAGGTTATTCTGACAAATTTAAGTGCATACATATAAACATTGTGTTTAAACCAACTTTTCTCTTTTCTAACCATTTTTGTGGAAATAAAGAGGTGCAGCTGTTGCATATTTTGGGGTTTCCTGTGTATATTAAGGCAATCTAGTTTGTAAGTGTATGTGGCAAGGGAAGGATTGTAGTGTAGATAATCTAAGTTACCTTACAGACTGGGCCTGATGAGTTGACCTACAGACAAGAACCAAGTTTACCTCTGGTTTGCTGCACATTTGAAAGACATGACCAAAAAAAAATCTAAATGGTGAAAACACATTTTGGAAAGTAAAGACGATCTTTGTGAAAAAGGTAAGTAGTGTCCTGAATGTACACATGGAATAACAGGGATGTTTTTGACAACAAATAGATCATTCACATGGTGGGTGGGAAACTGGCACAGTGTCCTTGAAATGTGGTGCTTGGTTTTAAGACAACAAGTCTGTCTGTGGCCAGAGACTGGGGGAGCCTGGTAGGGCTTGAGGGGCCTAGAGGAAGGTTGGTGGAGATTTTCTTTCACATTTGATGCTAGTTCAGGACAAGGCTTTCTGATTGTTCACTTTGATTAATATATTTTCTGGTATTAATTACCAGATTAATATATTTTCTGGCCGTATTTGCTGAAGCAAGTTAAGCTTCTACTGAAAAGACACCTTTCTGGATTGTATATAAGAAAGGGCTCTCTTTTGTAAAGAAATATACTCCCCATTAGGCATAAGAATGTGCTTAGCTTTACTAAAATGTCTTCCTAATTTAAGCAAACTCTGAATTTATGCAGCATGGGCAGCACATGCGGGGGGATAATCACCATATCTTTGCTTCTGGTCCTTAGCCTGTTCACAGGTCAAATGCACCTTATTTACCTAACCTATGTAAGTCTAGGAAACACTGTGTGTGTGCATGGGTACATGCTTGCATGCTTACAACACCCTGAATGTTAGTATCAACTTCCTGGTCAGCAAATAGCTATTCTTCTAAGTTTACCTTGTGATCATATCCTTAGAAAGGTTGACAGTCTGGTTAGATGAAATTCATGTAGATGTTGCTTGCTTTGTTTAGTTCAGAGTTCATATGGAAGTGATTCTATTTTATTGCAGTAAGAGTCGGTGCCTCCTTGACTGTGCTGTGGTCATTTAAGCACTCTGTCAGAAAGACTAGACAATCTTTCTTGCAGTTTCTTTCACTGTATTTGGTGATGACTTCCTGGGTCTCTACTGACAGTGTTACCAGAGAGATGGATTGAAATAATGGAAATGTACTAAAAAAACTGTGGTAACCTTTAGCCGAAAGCCGTGCTTTCTGTAAGTTGGTAGTGCCTTGTGTTATTGCTTTGATTTGATTAAAACTGTTCAAATAGCCAGTATGTTAATTACAGTTCATATTGATGCGCACTTTAATTTTGTGTGTGAGGAAAAACCCTGAAGAAATTTCTTTCTTTATTATTTTCACAGGAAAAAAACCCCCTTTGGCCACGTGTCGTGCTACTGGAATATAGATCTCATTTCTGCTTCTCTGGCTGTCTTGTCTGCGGTGCCAAACGTTTTCTGTTAGAGTCTTGAACTGGTTTGATGTGAGTTCACTAAGGGCCTCCGCTCTGTCATGTATCTTTGTGCTTAACAGCCAGCAAAGTTCAGTGGATAGACAGATTACATAGGGACTGCAGAGGCCGGTGTTTGATGTCTACCTCTGCCACTGACCTCCTCTGTAACCTTGGTAAATCACTTCATGTGTCTGTGTGTCGGCCCGTGCTACTCTTGTTAGACTAAAAACTTCTGAGGGAAGGAGATACCCTTTGTATGTCTGTATGGTGCCTCGCAGAATAGATGAGCTTGGCAAGGGTATCCAGTTAAAGTGTCTGCAGGATCCAGGTGTGGTATATATATTTTTACCCCGGGTTTAATACTGGTGACCTTCTCTTGGAGATGGTCCTTGATTAGGACTGACAGCCCTTGGGAATCTACTTCCTCTAGTCCGATCTTGCCACCCTGCTGAGTACTGCTGCCAGCTGCAGCAAAGCAGAGTGGGTGTCTATCATAAAAGTATGATTAGTTAGGAGACTGTTTGTTTTAAAGATGCTGTTCAGTGCTCATGGGACATATGTACCAAATTTTGAAAACAGTAATAAATTGTGCAGATGGACTAAGGATCAACAAAACATTCTCCAGGACTTCTGCTTCAGTATCTTTTGCCATCTGGTATCACCTCAATTAGATGCTTAGAAAGTGTGAAGAAACAGGTTCATTCTTGTGACCTGTCTGGAAAACAGGTTCAAAATCTAGTGAGCCATAAGAATGCGACTCAAGAGCTTTAACCTGGTCTAGAGGTGCTATCCTCCTAAGAGCCTTCACTACTTTGTTCCTGCAAGTTTTTGCTTCTTGAAACTGATGGCCAAAATAGAGAGGAGGACTTGGTAAAGCTAGATTTTTTTATGTTGAATTCTGCTTCCTTAGCTTTCAGAGCTAGTTGTTGCTTTCCATCATCTTATGAGTTGCTTTTGAATATTATTTTCCATGGGAAATCTTACCTTGTCCTTCCAGTAGGAATAAAGTCCATTTTCAGAGGCTTTGATATGGGTCATGTTCATTTTGTTTGGGTGTTGCTCCCTCTGGGTCCATTCAACTCATCTGGCAGCTTCTGCATCAAAACTAGCCTAAAGTTGTAACTCACAGTTTGTCTTGTGTGGATCCCGTCTTTTCCTCTCTATATGCAAGTTCTTACTTATACCTCCTATCCTGAAAAGACCGAGTTTTTTTTTTAATCTGTTATGTAGACACTATGAAATTAAATCTATGATGTGACTTCTGAAGTTCTCTGCTTTCTACTCATGCCTTCCAACCAAGCAAAGCTGTCAAGCACCAATTGCTTCACGCCTTACTTTGCTACAAATAAGGATTTTCTTTCTGAATGTAATAAAGCTGAGTGCCATAATTTAGCAGGTTTTGTCTAACTCAAATGCTTGAGTTATTTTTTCTTCAGACTATCAGTGGGTTACTACTAGTATGAATGTTCTAGGTGCACGCTTTCTACCTTTAAAAAGATTTTCCTGGAGGGTTAAATTTGCTTTGTGGCTAGAGATTTACACAAAATTGAAAGCAGTTTTTGGACAATGTAAAAATGCAAGTCAAAATTGTTTATTCTGTTTTATTTTGTGCTCTCATCTCAATAGGTCTATATGAGTAATAACTGCATATATGAAAAAAATTAGCTCAATATTCAAAGCGGGCAGCACTTAAAATCAAGAAGGTGGATTCACTGAAAGGAGATGGTTTTCCAGGCATGTGGCAGTCTCCTCATTCAAGGAGCCATCTTGCAGCTTTGCATACATTTGTTTTTTAAAACATAACATGTTTTTCTATGACTATGGAATATTTAATCTTTAAATTTCATTCCATCCTTCACTGCAGACAAATCAAACTCTCTGTGGCATTGGGAGGCTTCTGAGCACGCCTTGATGAAGGCAGGGATGGAAAGCAGTAAACCAGCAAGGAATCTGCAAGATTTGAAAGTTTTTAATTCTGAAGATGAGATATATATATTCAGAGGTGATATATGCCAAACATCAGCTCCAACCAGCTCTTAAAAAAAAAAAAAGTGCCAAATATAAATCTATCTAAAATATTTCCACTACTTTTGCTGTCTTAGCATAAATATTCACCCTGGTCCCTGGCACGTATGGCTATGTGAGTTAAGTATGTTTGAGGCTGCTTAAGAAGGGCAACTTGATCATTTGAGAGTTTTATGAAATCAGGATTTACCTCTGTGATAACCTCAGATCAACATAATTAGAGGTAAGTTATCACGCATTAAAAATGCTTCTTAATGAATGAAGTGATGTGTATGGATGGTATAGTCTACCTAAGCTCGCAAAATTCAGGTTAAGGATGCAAAATACCAGAGCTCAAAGGGCTCCTTACGGCACACTCTGATGACACTTGTGTTTTCTTTTGGACTGCAGGAGATCTGAGATATTTGTGGCACGTGGCTTTACAGGTGGAAAGATCGTGCAAGCCATTCCATTAAATATAATAAGATGGTGTTCCTTCAGGGCTTTAAGATAGTTTTGGTGTAAGAAGTTACATCCGAAGGTAAACATCTGGTTTTGTTTTACTACTTGGCTTCATGCAACGAATGAAGCAGGGCTGTCAAGCTGTGGGCATGTATTTAAGTGCAATTACCGTGAATTATTTGCTGCTAACTCTCCCTTGCCAGTGGTAGAAAGCTCTGATTTCTATCTTTGCAGGATGCTAGGCCTTAAACCTGTCAATGGCATAAGGCAGGACAAAACGTTGGCCATCTTGTACTAGTGTACCTAGTGTAACTAGGTGGGTGAGGGCAAGTCTCATTTGGAAACTTTTGCTGAGCTTCCAAAGCTGCTTGTTTCTTAACGTTGGGAAAGGGCATCATTTTCATCATCAGCTCGTGTAAGAAAATACTCACTTGTAAATCAGAAGGAAGGATTGCTGGAATGGGAGGAACATGTAATATTCATGTGTTGGTGTATGTCCACCAATGCAGAGAGTTTTGGTAAATGATTTGAATTATAACAAAGGCAAGGGGCTCTGATCAGTCTCTGTGTGCTAGTATCTGTGCATCTGACACAAAATGTTGTCTTTTCCCTAATGCATTTGATGTTTGTATGTTCAATAACAGTCTATAAAAAAACCTGTGGGAAATGTGGGATGGGCTGTTCCTTGTTTTTATAATTTTTTTCCTTTCTTGATTACTGATACTTTTTAACTGACAAACTGACATATTATATTCTAGCCAGAGATTTATTTAAATATTTACTGAATCTGGGTAATACAAATAAGGATGCTTAATGCAGCATTTTAGTCTCTCTACTGTCTTTTTTTTCCATATACAAGAGCATGTTGAAATATTAGTTAACATCTGTCCTGTGCTACGTATTTTAAAAATCTCTGCTCTGTGTATCTTGAGGAGTCCTTAAAATCAGGAATTTTAGAGGAGCATGTGGTTCTGCTTATGGTGTCCTGAGACCATATTTCCTCTTTACTGCTGGGTCTTGGTTGTGGTAGGAAACGACTCTCATCAGCACTCTCCAGGGAAAATATCACTGCTGTTGAAAGACATTTCTCTGCTAATTATTGGAGCCGTACCTAGGGAAAATGAGGGTAAAAAGTTCCTGCAGGCTCCTAGATGGGGCAGTGCCTGTCACCTGTTCCCCGTGGAATTGGGGTTGCAAGCTCCGTTCAGATGTGTGCAGTGAAACAGCTTTACTTGAGGAGGATACGGGTGATGGTGTGACGGGGGCAAACACAGGCACCGTGGAAGCTGCCGGGACACCTCTGGATGCGCAGAGTGGAGCAGGCTCCTTTGATGGCTAATCATTTGCAGGGAGAGCACAGCACAGCTGCCGGGATGTGAACCTGAGGCCTGGCAGCTCCCGCCGGGACCCCGCGTGCCCCAGGCTGCGGCCACCTTGCTCGCTCACTCTGTCTCTCACACTCTTTCCTGCCCCTCTTTTCTCCCTTGTTTTCATGTTGGATGGCAGAATGATTCTTCCCTTTCCTACGAAAATGCTGTGAAGAAGGTTGGCCGGAACAAAGAGCTTTGTTTTCTGGAAACACTTAAGTTATACATTTGTTCTGCATCGGAACGTGATTTAGTTCCTGCCACCTAAGCCAGCCAGGAGTCAGACCGTCCTCACCGCAGGCCTCCTCAGCTCCCTGCCATCGGTTATTTTGCGTATGTGGCCGCTCTACTTGCGGATACACCAGGGACGTGCCCATATTGGCCTGCTGAAATGTTTATAATGGATTTTCATCACATACAAAAAGCTCTCAAAACCATTATATTTTTATGATCAGTTCTAATTATGAAGATAAATGCTTGGAAGGAGCTGACACCCTCAGGTAATACAGGGATGAAGATTATGGAGCTACCAGGGGACTCTCCCAGGCCACTGCCATAGGAGCAGAATCAGGCAAGTTGGTTCTGAACACTCAGCAAAGTTCAGCTGAACATTGAACAGAGACAGCAGGTAACTACGATGCTTCTTGCTCCATTCTTGTTGTGTTGCTGCTTGTGTGCACTCATGTTTTCCACTTGAACTAAAAAAGTATTTTTTCCCCCCAAAAAAGGAAAGGTTTTGCGCAAGGTTTCTCACTTTCACTTTGTGAGAAAAGCCTGCTTAGTATAGGCAGGGAAATAGTCTATAGCTATGTAGATTATAGCTATGTATTGATTTTTAAAAAAAATGTAAATAACATGTAAATTAAATTTAATCCCTTTCTCTCGTCTGAAGCCTGATAAAGCAGGGTGGTTCAGGCCGTGGTGTTTGCCTGCAATGCTGGCACATGTTCATTGGTGGTGCCCGTGGTTTTGAGCACTCTGCTTCATGCAGTACTAGGATGTTTGAGAGGCCTGTGTGTTTATTGTGGGGCAGTTGTGTGGGAGACACCCATGCCCTAAGCTGTTGACCAGGGGTTGTTTATGGCACCCAGGGAGACGGTAATGGTCAACAACAGATACAATTCAAACAAGTATGCAGGAGAAATTTATCTAAACATTACTGAAATTGCTGTATTGCTCTTTTTAAAAAGCAAAAGCTGTAAAGTTTGTCAGTGCTGCAGTAGATTCTACTGCCTTCTACCAAATACCCCTATCCACCCTGCAACTCTATTAGTGGTCATAAAATTAAGTTGCTTTGTTGCCTGTGGTTATTCATTTTAGCTTTAATGTAGTAAATTTAATATAAAGATATTTACTTACTGTAAATTTGTCCCTAGTGAAACAGAGGGGCACTAGCTTTGGGGACTTTGTAAGGAGTATCTGTTTCCATTAATAGGAGTGGCTGCAGGTTAGGACATCTTGTAAAGTAAGTATATACACTAAGAATCAATAAGTAGTTTATTAGTGCCTGGAGATTGTTCAAGTATAAACACTTAAAAAAATCCAATTGCTATAAAAAGGTAAATTAAAAAGTTAACCAGCTGTTACCTCACTTTCATTAAAAATCTTATATTTGATTCCTCCTTTCTAGGTAATCAATGATCCTTCTTTTGCTATAACACTGAGGCTTGGAAGAAAATAAGCTTTAATTTATAGCTTGTATTTATTCAAAGCTATTGTCAGCATCGTAGGTTTTACGCTTCCTATTAGAAGTTTGAAAGATATTTCTTACTACACAGAAAGAGAACAAAATTCAATTTAGAAATATAATTTCCTACCACTAAGACACTTGATAACATAGGAGAGATTAATGGGGCCTTATGACAGAAACTTGATTTAAAGCAGGAGATTAATACTGCTTTATCAGCCCATACCACCAGAGAGTTAGCTCAAAGAAATCTGTTTGAAGTTGCTGAGTTGTCTGCCAGAGAAAGGTCTCTGGACATTTATTTGATTATTGCTGAGTACTTGCTACCGGCTCGTCTGTCTGACAGCACAGGAACAAACTTCACACCACACCAGCCTTGCTTATTTTACAGTAACGTGTTTCTTATTATTCCTTGTTATCCCACAGGAAGCTGGAATGTTTTCTGAGGTCGCCTACTGGCTCAAGGGGATTATTCCTAGTAAATCAAGCTGAAATTAACACATGGAATTACACCGCCAGTCTGATTTCATTGATACTGAGGGCAAAAAATGCTTAAGTGGGGTTTTTAATTGGAAAGCTTCTGTCCTAGGGCCTGCTGTAAATCATATTTTTATCAGCACAAAAAGTCTTTCATTTCCTTTCCTAAGTACACGAGTGTTTATCTTTGGAGCACATTAAAGCAGTCCAGAAGTTGGGTCTGACAGGTTGATAGATCTGCAGATGTACCCAACTAGCAGAGGAAACCGGGAGCTGATGTGTTGGAACTGCAGACAGCCTTTGGTCCAAGCTGGTACCCCGGCTCTGCTTCTCATATAAATTACTTTCACATCAAAAAATAAGAAAATTCTAAAATGACCAATCCATTTCTCTGTCATTTGGCAGATGTGCTTTACATTTGAAAAATGCAGCCACTGCATTGACTGGTAATTCTTAGGATCTTGTCTGCTTCATTTGGTGTAAAGGAAAAATCACACCATGAACACGCATATAAGCAATGTATATGTCTCTGTGCATGCACAAGATATGCGTGTGTACACATAATTTTTTTTTTCTGCAGTCTTCAATTTGCTTGGGAAAATGTGACAAGGATCTCTGCTTGTAGATTGAATGAGTCTAAAATGCAGTCTCCGTGATTTGGTAGTTTTTAGTTTTTTACTTCTCCTAGAATTGTGGCATCCAGAGTTTTGCTTCTAAACCTATTTCTTTCCTAGTATTTTTGTCATATTTTCTATGCCAATGAGTTTACAGAGCTGACCTTTTAGCACATACTTTGGATAGTTATGAAAACACCTACCTTGTTGCAGTAAGTTTGTAATGTGATGGTAATGTGAAAAGGCACATTCTTGATATTGCCTTGCAGAAATAGAGACAAATGGCAAATTTTGTATGAATTAATCACAAAGGCTAGTGCTGAAGGAATACCTTCAAGATGATCTCAAAGCATGATAAGGTTGTCCTGTGCCCCTGAGCCAGAAGAGAATTAACATTATAAACCCTTACAAGGCATGCAGATTTTGCTTATGTGAATAGTCACATTTCATAAATCAAACCCAAGAGGTACCTCTGCAGCGTGCTTAACTTTGGCTGACCAAAGGCTAGTATTACCATGCAAGTAGTTTGAAGCTTATGTGTGAGCATCAAACAGGGTATTTTGGAGAAAAGAGAAGGGGAAAAATTTCTCCAGCTTTTAGTGCCTTTGGCTGGAGGGGTCAGACTTTACTCCATGGCTGCAGCATGTGCGTGAAATTCTGCTCAACACAGTCCTAGACCAGCACATCAAAACCTGCAGTTTCAGAATCAGGCCTGCAAGCTATTTAAAAGGGTCTCACTTGGCTGGCAAAATAAGAAAGCCAGAAAGGATTCAATATTGAATATAAGCAAATGATTAGAGACCCAAACAAAAAGAGAGCTACTGGCCAAAACATTTTTGTTGGTTGTTCTTGCTTCAGGATTTTTCAAAATGTATTCTGACACGTCAGTTAATTTTGAACTGTCTCAGAAAATTAAATTTAAGAGAAAAGCACAGCCTCTCAAAACTGCAGGACGCAGGTGGCAGCTGTCTCCCTTCCAAGAAGGCTGCTTCTCCTGCTCCTCCTGGCCGGTATGTACGCAGTCAGGTTTGACCCTTATGTAAATGGTAACCAGAAAAAGCCCTCCTGCTTTGGGCATGCTGGTGACAGTGGAGATGTTACCTAGTGAACTGCAAAGATTTCCTTTGTGCTGGGTCCTTAGGCACTCTCCTTCCTCTGAGCGCCATCAAGAAGGCCAGACAGCATCTGGTCCAGGGTGTTTATAAAGTTCATTATTGCAGTAAATGTCACTTTCAGGAATATAAAGAGGTTGTTGTCCTGCTACATTGCTGGTGTATTCCCATCAGAATACCTGGAATTTTATCTGAATTTATGAATGCAAATGAAAGGAAAGAAAAAATCTTTACCAGTGGAAAAATCCGTAACAGCTACACTGAAAGTGGTGCTGGTGACATTAGACACATCTGGCTTGCTGTGGTGCTTGATGAGTATTTTCCTTATTGTATGGGCAGAGTGAAGAAAATAAAGGCCTTGTACTTCTTACAGTCTATGAACTTTCAGATCTATTGCATGTTATTTTCTGACCACCTGTATAAGAAGTCACAGGATATGTCCTTTCAGGAGCTATTTCTGTTTTACCAATAAATTCATTCCTCTAGGAAGGACAGACCAGGAAGGTCAGGTGAAAGGGCTGATCCAGTCAAAAGCTTATGGGTAAGTCTGGGATTTAGGGGGTTTATCAGAGCACAGACAAACATGGGTGATTGTGGTGGGCATTTGCTACAGGCTATCAGTTAGAAAAGAGGAGGTAGATGAAGTAGTCTTCAAATAACAGGAAGAAATCTCATGAGGGACTTTATCAAACTTGATATCCAGTGGAAAGGCAATATGGATGAGTGTAGGCTGTCCAGGAAATTTCTGACGAGCACTGAGAACAATTTTGTCACACAGATGATCAATATATTTGACTAGGGGAGGTGCTCTGCTGGACCTGTCACTGATGAACGAGGAAGAATTAATTAGGAAAGTGGAGGCTGAGGGTACCCGTGGCTGTAGTGACTATGAGACAGTGGTGTTTAAAAGAGATGGATAGAAGAGGGCCATAAAAATAGTAGAATTGCAACTCTGAACTTCTGGACAGTGGTTGCCTCTGCTTATGAGGATCCCATGGAATGTAGTCACAGGCACAAAGAGGCACAAGGATTGCTGGTCAGTCTTCAGGGAGACTGTCCTTAAAACATATGGAGACAGAAAAATTGAGGCTGAGCTGAGATACATAAAGGACGTACACAGAAAGTGGAAGCTGGGATGAACTGCCTGGGAAGTGTGTAGAAACACTGTCCAAGCATGCAGGGATAGGAAAGTCAAAGCACTGTGGGACTTGGAATTAGTGCAGAGCAACAAGGAAGGTCTCTGCAAATATACTGGCAGCAAAAGAAAGATGAAGGAAACTGTGTGGCTGTGGCTCAGCATCGACACATCAGTCCTAGTGAGAAAGGATGTGGAAGAGCATCGGTTTCCTTTTTCTTCTTCCTTTTTTGCCTCGGTTTCCACTGGTAAGGCTTGTCGTGAGGTCTCCTAGATCTAGTGAGAGACGAGGACACTGATATTTTACTTAACAGTAAGGAAAGACTGAGCTAGGGACCACCTAAGCAAACTGGACATACACAGGTCTGTGGGACCATCTACGGGTGCTGAGGTATGCCTGATATGAGTGTGAGGCTGATCTCTATGATCTTTGAAAACTCAGGGCAATCGAGGAAGGTGAAAAAGTCAAACATTACGCCTATTTTAAAGGAATGGGTTCCAGGACACTACAGACCAACCTGCCTAACCGTAGTCCTCAGTAAGATTACAGAGTTGGTCCTCCTAACAATATGGGCTCAAGCACGTGGAGTTTTGAAAGGTTATTGGGAAGAGTCAATATGGATTTACCAAGGGCAAATTGTGCCAACCTGACAACTTTCTGGTGGACGAGGGGAGTGCAATAGTTGATGTTTATACTTTAACATTGTTCTCTGAGTTTCACAGAGAAAAGATGAGAGGAAACAAGGGCACTAGGAGTGACTCAGGAAATTCCAATTAAATATTAGGATAATGTTTTTCACCATGATGGTATTAAATAGTTGCCCAGAGAGACTGAGATTCTTATTTTACGGTGCTGAGTTGAAATGTGAGAGAGACTGAAGTCTCTGCTTTGCTTAGTTGACAGGAAGAGCTCAAATGTTCATACCCTACTTTTTACATGATTATCCTATTTGCTAGGTGGAGATGGTGACATTTTCTTAATGGGAAACGTTGGAAAGGCCTTGCCTTGTTCTCACACTAGCTAATTTTGCAGGACAGAAAAGACAAATCTTGGGGGTTACCTTTTCCTATGCCCTGTTCTCTATAAAAATATTTAGCTCTTGAAAAGAAAAAGTAGTCATTACATGATTTATTCTTTACTAACACATTTTTGTTCAATAGTCATATCCAATTCATTATGGGGAGATTTTCTTTTCCTGCTTTTCATTTCGGACATCTTTGAAGCTAACCAAAAAGCATTTTTTGCATACAGAAAACAAAAAGCAATATTGCTTCCTTTTGTGATTAAAGAGTCTGTGGTTTTGCTTTTCATGTAGTAAACAGCATGGAAATGTCTCTGATAGAAACAATGCTCAAGGTTAAATGTCATAAAAAGAAATCATTTGGTTTAAGCCATTTTGTTGTCATTTGCCTCAGAGAGTATGTTTTTAATTAGTGCTTTAGGTCTGTTGATTCTTACTGTTGTGTTGACTTGTCTTGGTGGTCATCTGAAAAAATAAATTCTAGTTTTCTTCTCAGCCAGCCAAAACCAAATTTGAATTGGAGAGACAATGTGTGATGACAGCTGACACCTACTGCGCTGAAAACCAGTTCTTCTGGCAAGAGGTGTGTTTCCTAATGACAAAATCATAGAATACTTAAGGTTGGAAGGGACCTCTAGAGTTCATCTAGTCCAACTCCCCTGCACACGCAGGGTCACCTAGATGTGAAAGACTACTGGATCCTTCAAAACAGGACTGGGCATCTGGGCTGCTGCATCTCTACCGCAGTGTCAGGCTTGTCTGGGAACAGGCGAAACCATCACTTTGTTGCACCTTTTGCTGAGAGGCACTCTTCTCCCTACAACTTAAAGAGAAGCGACGAACTCTTAAATTCTTGAAATTTTGCTCACTGAGTGCTCTTTAGAGCGTTTCTGCAGCCTCTCTCCCACTGTCCATCCAGGATGTGGAAGGACCCATCCTCCACTTCTTTGCCAGGCGTCTCCCGTGGATGAAATCAAGCACACTCTTTTCTCCTAAATTTCTGGGGCAACTGGATAGGCTTGGACAACTGTGAAACCAGAGACATGGGGCCCTGCTCCCTCAACCTGTTCTCAGAGCCTTCATGCTGATCATAGCAACTATGTAATGCAAAAGGGCAAGAGAGTAGAAGAGCTTCAGAACTGTGTGATGCTATTGTGTATTTTCACAATACTAAGCTAAGCAGTTGGGGGAGTGATGAATTTTTTGGCACTTACCCTCAAAGTTAAAGATATCAGGATTTGTTAGTGTTTAAAATACATCCATGAGGTCAGCAGACCTAAAAAGTTGAGTACTGGAGAGATTCAGAGACTTCTTTCCATAAGAATCTGTCCGCTCAAATGAAGGTTTCAAAAACTGAGAAAGAATTTTTTAATTTTGAGACCAAAATGATTTCCTTGAGGGTCATGAGACTGAACTGAACCTCCAGACAAAAAGTTCAGACAACAAAAAAAATCTTCTTTCTGATGTAGAAAGGGCACTGTAGTTCACCACAAGTTGCAGGCTTGTATGGTTCTTGTCTGAAGTGTTCTTTCTGTCATCTGGTACTTTGAGCCATCTAGAAGAATATGAAAGCTATTGCTAGAGAGATTGGAGGCTGGGACTTGACAAATAGCACTACATCATCCTGCAAAGAACAGTTGATGAATGTTCACATTGTATGTGAAATGTCTCTTTTTTTCTCTTTAATAGCAATGTATTAAACTGCATTGTCCTGCACAGGGGATTGTTAAGTAAAACAGAACTGACATATGACAAATGTAAAGCTGTGGTTACAGCTTCAGAAATCAATGAATTGCATGTTTCACATGTACAAGGGCAGTCATGCTGTTTCCACTTGCAGAGTGATAAATGTAATTCAATCTATAAGCAGTAAAACTTCAGTGTCTAACTTGCTAAAGCAAGTTCATGCCTTGAAGAAGAAAGAAAAGTTTGTGAGATGCTGTGTTGCACTTTGAAACAATGTGTAAAATAGTTCTAAAATTTTTTAAGGAAATCACACAGGAGTTATATTGTAAATTGACAAGTGAGAAAATATTTGTCTAATAAAAGTAGCTGGGTCCTCATAAGTACTAATGCTCCAGCTCAGACCATGGGGGAACCCAGAAAAATGTTACGTGGCAAGATCCTAAAGGTGAAGGGGCAAGGAGGTTGTAAACCAAGGCCGTAACTTATGACACTATAAATGCAGAAATGGGCCTTGTAGGTTTGACTGACTGCCACAACAGTTCCATGATAATCTGACTTTCATATGATGGTCTGTAGCAAGTGACTAAACACATTCTAGAATAAAGGAGAAAACATAGGTTAAGGAACACTTCAAGGGCTGGAAAACAGATTTAGCAATCTTCAAATTCTTGCTGGGCTCCATGATTTTGAAATTTGGCAAGCAGTCTGCTGAATATGGGTGATTTCTGACAAAGAAAGGAAAGCACCTGCTTTCCAAAGGCTATTTAATTTTGTTTGGAATTCTGTTCTGCTTTATTTTTGTTATAGAAAGACAATTATAGTTTATATTTAATAAAGATTATTTTTTCTCTCAGGCAATTCAAGGGAACTCAAGATAGTGGTAAAGTTCACTGACATCACGGCATGATGTTGCGATGGTCCTGTAACATTTGAAGAAACATTTTTTAATCTTAAAATCCTGTTAAACAAGCCAACCCGTTGCCAGCATGGCTTTATCAGAAGGTTATCGCCAGTAGACCATGCCATTACTGAATGGGTACACAGAAAGTGATAAATTCCTTATGCAGTTCTAGCATTACTTTCAGATTAATACTAGCCTTGGAGGGTCTAACAACTCAGCCTGCAGTGTTCCAAGTTGTATGGAAGTGCTCTGGGAAACGTCTAACCATCCTACTATGAGAACGAGCATAGGATGACTGTTTCAACAACAGCTTTTCTTCTGAGTTAGGACAATGATATGAAATATATTCATCTTGAATAGAAAGAAATCCCACAATGTTTGATTTCACTTCTCTCACAGCTCTCTTCATTTTTGCTTTTCTAAACTCAAATGCCTTCTTTTCTACCCAGTTTTTACCAAGAGCCTAGTTTCAGCAGACACAAATGTCTTCCTGTCACCACATGGGGCTGCTATTTGCAATTTGTAGAGTTTGACTCCAAATTCTAAATCTCTTTGACAAATTGAAAGGCCTGTGTAAGACAAAACAGATCATATAAATGAATGAAAAAAAAATGTAGCAGATGTGGGTTTTTTTCTCTCCTCTCTTTGTTTTATTTCACTTTGCAAAGTGATTGCACTCCCTCTAATTCTGTACGTGCTGTATGTCCTTTGACACTGAGCTTAATGCCTTGTTGATTTGAACACGATACAGTGCTGCTTTGTTGTGGTACATTAGGACAGATTGTCTATGTAAATAGGACACAGATGATTGCTGGAAATAATGACACCTAGTACTAAAGGAGCACTATGAGAGATGGAGATCAGCTAACTTCGTGGGGATCGGAATTTGCTTTGTGTGGCGTATGATGCCAAGCCTTAGAGTTTGCTCACGTTATAAAGCAAAAACCTTATTCATACAGCTGCAAATGTGAAAAATGTCAGGTGATAATTAAATACAATATACCTAGCTGGCAGTATATATATTTTATATATCCGTATCTATTTATACATCTATATCTAGATAGATATAGATTTTTTTTGAGAGAGAGAGAGAGAGAGAGAAGGAAACAGTGAGAGAGAGAGAAGCAAACATTGGGATAAAAAAGTAGAAATGCAAGATGTTTCTGTGATAAACAAGATGGGAATTTCTTGGAAGTATGAGTGCACATTTAACCTCTTAGCACGGATTTTTTTTTTTTTGTCAGAATAAATTGGAAAGACCAATCATGAGATAGAGAAAGGAAAAAATATCAGGAAGATCTCCGCATTATGGAGCAAATAAATTTCCATAGTCTATCTCTCTAAGAATACTGAGTAGAGAAAAGCAACCTCAAATTATGATGCCTCTTGAGAGTGGCTGAGCATTTCCAAATAGATATCCTTATCAAGAAATGAAACATGAATACTGCCCCATCTACTAACAGATTGTTTTAAGAGGTGTTTTATTTAGAGTTTGATGCCTGTTATCTTGGTGCTTTCTTTTTTTTATTATTATTATTTTATAACAAGATGTAACACTTCCTGTTTTCTATATCCAGGCATACTCGCAATAAATATCTTCCCCCTACCTCTTTTCAGAGAGGCTTACAGGTTTTTCTGTCAGTTGTGTAAAATCAATGGATGCCCTTGGAAGAAAGCTGCAGCTCTGCTCTCGGCACGTAGGTGCTTTTTGCCGTGACACCCCCTGCTTTGCTGACAGCCCCGTTCCTACAGGACTCACCCTCCTGGCTGATTCCACGGCTCCAGTCACTGGTTGTGCCTGATATTTGTCTAGCTCTGAAAACCTTTAAAGATAGATAAACTGCCTTGACAAACCAAGTAAAGGCAGTAATGGTGGTTAGTTAGCAACCAGGTGTTTCATTATGTTAAGTTCGTGCCCTTGCTTTTAAGAGCTCAAATTGACCTCTTGACAATAGATTAAAAGATTTTGAAATTTTAAATTAAAAGATTTTTTTTTTTTAAATAATCTAGTTCTAATGATGAAAGTAAAGGGAGAAGTAGCCTGTGTATCCATAGCTGATTTCCACCAGAAAATGGACTTTAGTCTGAAAAAGCACTCACCCCCCCAACCCTCAAATTGAAAATAGTGAGTGAAAATAGTGAGTGCCAGTTTTCAAAAACAGGAAACAAAAACTTTTCTTCTGTGCAGTCTCTTTTCAGGAAGACTAAACAATTGCTAATCCCCTGCACTCGGCGCCTTCTTTCCCCCAAGGGTCAAGGAGGTATTTGTATAGTTATTTGCACTTGTTCTTTTGATGGTGCTAGACCTTTGCTTGCAGTCAATCCTCTTCCTCCAGCACAGCAGTAACTAGACATCCAGACCATAACCTGGCAGCTCTTTTTAGCTTCTGTCTCTTTACAGACACGTTGCCTTGTTTTTGAAAATGCAGGCTGGCTAGCTCAAGCTTGAAGCAAAATGTAGAAGAGCGGTTCATGTGGCATTGCTTTCTGATCACCACTGGATATGTTGTTTGAAAACAGATATTCAGGTGAAGTATTCAGGTCTCTGTTTACCCTTAGTCATATTTGATATGATCGGACTTGAGAAAATAGTTTGTGAATCAGAAAAATAATCACAGTTTGCAGGATTTCAGAAGCAGCAGCCTGAAAGTCTTGTTGAAAGGCCCTGGGTCTAATAACCTCCTGCACTTTACCCACTGAGACATTATTGACGGGACTGGTTTAAAATCTACCTTCTTCCTCCCAGCAGCCCCAAAACCCTGCGGTGCTGGAGTCGACGTGCTGCCGAGCAGGGCATCACTGGCAGCTTCAACACAAAGAGGAAGAAGGGTCTTTCTGAGCAGCTCAGCTGTAAGCAGCTTTTGTCGAAATCCACTCGAGCAGGCTTCTCCCCAGGATTTTTTTTTTTTGTCAGATAAATGAAATGAATTCTTGCCTGGACTCAGAAGTTGTTCTGTTCTGAATGTGCCAGGATGATGCTGGGGATGCAGCCACCCCTCCTCTGATCCAGAGCAGACCTCCATGTGCCCCTGCAAAGTTATCTTATGGCCTTATTGGCGACTCCCGTGGGCCAGCCTGTGACTCAGAGCCCCATTCAGCCTTTCAAGCTCAGCTCCTGAGACTAGCAGCTGGGCTAATGTTAAATGCTGGGCAATGAGAGTCCCCTCTGGAGACAGTCCTTAGATGGTGTTCAGCCAAATGTTGCTAGAGTGGCCCTACACTCATGCTGTGGTGAAGCCATAGGGTCTGAGGAGCTGTCATCTCCTGAGCTCCTGTGGCTCCAGCATCTTCGCCCTTGGCTATTAGTACCTGTCTCTATGGCTCATAGGAATGTTCTTCGCTATTTGTATAGTCAGTAAGACTGGCTGCTACTTGGATAGAGAGGAACAGAAATAATACTGATATATAATAGTATCATGGCGTACCTAGTATCCACAGAAGGAGTTTGCAGGTAATTTATCAGAAGTCACATCTGTAACTGGCATAATTCTCTTTTTTTACCACATAGTCTGCCCTGGGACTGTAGAAGGGCTCTCCAAAGCAGTTCTGAGGGATGAGAGCACTGAAAAATCTTGCTGCAAGGTGGGGGGAAGTGGATGTTCCTCAGTTCATGTTTCAAGCTAAATGCTCAGCATATCAGCTTTGCAGCATCATTGAAGTGATGTGGACCTGATTCTCTGACCTCTTTCAAGGCCGTGTTTTGCTTTCCGGATCAGAAATCACTCCTGTCTCACCTCTGAACACCTTTCTACCTCAATATACAAAGCCTTTTGCAACCCACTGTTCCTCAGTGAAAACCTATTTGGAAAGGCAATGAATCGTGAAGTGGTCAGATATATACCTGGCAAAGGAAAGATGGTCTAGTGTTTGAGATGCTAGCCCGGGATATGGACAATAAAGTGATTTTTTTTTCCCACGGCAACAGATGTCCTAAATAAGCTGGAGCATGTTATTTAGCCTTTCTTTAAAGCACATGGAAGTGTTGATATAGCCTGTGAATTGACCAATGATAACAATAGGGATATATCCAAAGAAATATGGGAGTGTGTTCTATTGCACAAATGGCAATACATACGGTCAATTTCAGTTTATCTCAGGAAAGAGTATTCAATCTGTTAAAAGTGACTCAACTTTTATAAGATGAGGCCTTATCCTGTAGCCCTGTTTTAGCACCAGAAGACACAGTTGTAGATTTGTCTAAGTCTCCAGGAATCTTGTTAACATGCCCCTTGCTGCTGCACTCCCAACAGCATTATACGGCAAGGTTTTGTCAAGGACACCATGGTGTTAATCTTTGCAGAATGATGGAACACACCAGCTGCTTCTATATATTAATCTCTGCTCACTTCAAAGAATGTTTGAATCTGTGGCAGATGATAATAATAAAGAAATGATGCTTGAGACCTGTCTCCCTTCAGCACTGTAGATGTTGAGTCTTGAAATCAGATATTAGGCATGACAACTTAAGAGGTTGGTTGTTGCTGACAGACAGCTTTCTGTGTAGCACATGTGATTGCACAAGTACTGTTTGTCTTACTGCTGGTTCATTACTATCATTTTCTGTGCAATTGCAATGTCATTTTATTAGGCCTGGTTTCATTTTGTGATCCGGAACAGCATTCAATATTAGCACAGGTAAGAGGATTTTCATAGCACTTATCATCTGAAAGTCACCCTGAGCATACACACACCTGAAAGCAAATGTGACTACAGATAGCAGTTAGCGCAGGCAGCCAAGCACCAACAGAGTGAAGAGGCAGAACCTGCAGCAGATTCATGCAATTCATGCTCGTTCTCCGTCCTTCCCAAAGAAGAACAAAACACTTCTCAGCAGCATTGAAAGTTTTGTGACAGCATCTGAGTGCTGAGGCATTTTGCGGATGTCTGGATGTCCCTCTGTGTTGTCCTCTGTGTTTGACCTATCTTAGAGGGATAGCAACTTGTTTGTTAGTGCTACTTCTTCCTCTTCTTCAGTCAATCCTTTCTACTGCATTTCTAAAAAGCAGTGAAACAGTTGTGAGGAGAAATGGCCAGATGAGGTGGAAGTAGGAAACTGTTGATGCAAATTGTCCTGTGGCGTGATGTGGAACATCTGTCCGTTGATACAAAAAATAGCTAATGTAAGAAATTGGGCTTGCAGGGTGTACGTTGTGGTTTTAGCTGAGATGGTGGAAGAGTCTACTTCCCACACAGATCAGGCTATGGGACAATTGTGTGAGCTCTTTTTTTGCTTCAGGAAAATACGTGTGATATTGATGTGAGCTGACTGGGATGGCATGGCTTGAAACACAGTGAGAGCCCTCGGACTGCTGTTTCACTTACAGATCATCAGGCACAGCGGCCTGCAAGGAGGGGGAAGTGAGACCATCTCTAGCTGCTGATCACTCCTTTGTCTGGCATGGCTGAGGCTGGAAGACCATTATCTGTTTGTGGTTAATCAGAATCAGCTTCAGTTTGTGACACTTACCGTGGGACTATTGCTTGAGAGCACTTCTGGTCATCAGCATCAATGAAGCCTTTCACACAACCTCAGTCACGAGGCCTCCCAGCTTTGAATACACCTTCTGCCATGGCAGAGGGAGGAGGCTCGGTGTTCATGTCCTACCAGGGACCAAAGACAAAACAAAAATTATACAGAAGATAGCTCTATCTGGATTGGAAGACTAGACAACTAAAGGTCAAGCTTGCTCTGTACTTGGTTGTAGGCTGCATAAAGGTTGAAGGTTCACAGAAGAACTAATTGGGAATTTCTTGGTGATGTTAAGGGACTATCCACTCTCAGTCCTGGAAGATTTCAGCACTGCCACTGCCAGAACTTCATCTGTGAAGCTCCATATACTTTCTTTTATTTTAGACCTGATTCTTAGCACTTTACTTGGCCCATGGAGGTGATCATTTTTATGAAAACATTCAGAAAAATAGATTAGTACCTAGTAGCAAAAAACACTTGAAATCTTCTGGTTCAGATGTTAATCTTGTTATCTATCTGAGTCTTTTTGAGTAACACAAAAGCTATTTATTCCCAGAGTGAAACAGGATATCTTCCTTTATTCCTTCTCCCTCCCCTGAAAGGAGATACTGTTTACTCAAAGTCAGCTCTTCTCTCCTTTATAAATAATAAAGAACACTTCATACCTTCAGAACACTGTAGACATATTCTTCTAAGCATTGATTGTTGTTGTTAGCTATTGATTTAAGATTAAATTGTATTGAATTAAAATAATCTCCTAATAATAATCCCCTCTGTACAGGACTTAATGGTTTTTAAATTGGCAAGTATGAAATTAGTCAAGCATGTGAGCCGAGGTCTTATCCAAAGATCATTTAAGTCAATGAAGTCATCAGGTACTTTCAGTGCATCATGCCACAGAAAGACAACTAATGTTTAGTGGAATGTTTGCAGAATTTTACAAAGTCTATAAAATATAGACTAAATGTTCCAGCAAACAGGACAAATAGGAGATGAAAGCTTTTCTTTTCAGACTGACTCTGCTGATCTAGACCTGCTGTGAGCTGTAGAAAATGCCAGGTAAATTCCAAACAATAATATTCATTACAGCACACAGCCCAACAGGTCTCTTCAAATTGTACTTTTCTGTATGAATAATTTCATATGAACGATATTTATTTTGCAGATTCATATATACATACATATATATATATATTTAGTTAGTTAGTTAGTTAGTTAGTTAAGTGATAGATAGGAGTTGTGACCCTAGTGACTAAAATCCCCATCTTCTCTGTGTCAGTGGACAATCTGCAAAACTTCCTGTTCAATCCTGGTAACTCTGTAAACTGTTGCACCTTATTATAAGTGAGTAGATATTGGTTTTGCTTTCATGTTTCTCAAGATTTTGCAATTCAAGTGAGTAAGTCGTCTACGAATATCTGAAATACAGATCAAAGTATGGTTTTAGCTAGGAGGAGCTGGTGTGTGTCATTTTCTCCTTCTGCAGATACCTGAATTTTGGGTATAGTGGTCCATTCCATACTGGTATAACCCTAGTGATGTTCTGGATCATCTGGAAGAACATTACTAAGGGGGTCTGACGTCAGGAGAGGAAGTTGATCTATGGGGAAGGTGCTTGTTCTCAGGACACACTCTTGAGATCACTAGTTTTATAAGAAAAATTTAGATCTACCCTTGCTCTGTAGAGCAGCAGTCTTCTCTGTATGCAGCAGCCTTTGACACAAAAAGAGGAGTAATGCATAAATAGGATGTAAGTTCAGAAGCTGAGGTTGCTTTTGTGGGTGGTGAGATTTACTGCCCAGAGCACTATTTTTGAGTGCTCTGAAGCAGCTATGTTTTGTGGGAAAACATGAAAACCTAGTTCCAAAAGTAAGGGATTATCTCCTGCAGGGACCAGTAACTACAGGCAGTAATGGTAGCTGTAGAAATAGCCAAATAGGCAATATTTTGATTAGGCAACCCAGCTACTGGTGGGTGCCATGCTGCAGAATCAGGGTTTCTAACAGCTACTGGTGGACCCTTGGGCAGAACTGAGACCCCTTCTTGCTCCCTGATGTGAAATTAAAGCTTTGCTGGTGATTTCCTCGGTGTCTTCTAACTTTTCCCAGAGATTCCTTGTGTGTTTCAAGGCCAGATTTGCTAAATCTGTTGATGTTTTGTTAATATACTCTGTTACGACCATTTTGCAGCCCTCTCTGTTTTGGTTCAGGCAATTACTTTCTATCTATTGTAGATAAACACTGCTGGATCAATAGCAGAAGTTTATTCTTCATTTCCTTCATGATAACTATTATACTCGGGCAAAATGGCTGTCGTAGGCAGCTGTAATTTGGCAGTAGATGAGCAATCCTGCACTCTATTAGGCACCCAAAGGTCTTAAGGGATCAAAAGTGATATAATCATTATTAGGAGCTCTATTGCTCCTTTGACATCTCCTTTAAGTGCTAGTTGAGAACTGGAGGGTTATCTGGGCATTAATGTTGCTCTAATGAATTATCTGTACATTTTCCTATCCCATTTGGTGACTGCTTCTATTGCAAACCACTGGTATCCCACAGGGTCCTTTTTTTGAACATGAGTCTATAGAATTTTTTTTATCTGGTTCCCTGATGTTTTCAGCCATCTAATGCTCCTGTACAGAACTGGACCCTAGAGGCTGGGATTGCTGGTTTCCTTTCTCCTTCAAACAGCTGGCCTGTCATTGCTGTTGTCTCTAGACACTGAGAAACTCGGCTTCTGATGAGTCTGTTGGCAGCATCTGATGTGTAAAGTTGGTGATGGAGGAAGTGTTGCATCAACCTAAATATTCAGCCACAGTGATCATCAGCTTCTACTTTTGATTCCTAAAATAAGAGACCATGCTGGGGTCTTGGGTTCTTAGTTGTAATGTTTCATTGTTAAGAATGCCTGGGTTAAACAGCAGAAAAAACAGAAAAAAGAAAAAAGCTCCACACGTTTGTTGCTGTGTTGCTATAGCCAAATGTGTGCTTGATTTTCTGTCAGCATGGTGCATTGAGGAGCTCTTGAAGCGGCACCTGTAACGTCTCTGACTCCTTAAAGGGCCTGGCAGCATGAATGACCACATCCCAGCAGGGCATGATGTTGGTACCGCAGCAAAAGGAAGGTGCAAATGCTACTGGGCTGTGACACTGATATTTAATACCTAGCTTTAAAGGGTAGTGACTGTGCATATTTTGGTAATGCCAGTACCTGGATCCTGTAATTCTAGTACTTTTAAAAATCTTTTCCATGAGAAAACTGGGAAGGTTGTGCTTTAATGTACAGCTGCTGGTGGAACACAATGCTCTGCTAACAGGGAATTAGACTCCTGGGTAATAGGAGAGTTAATAGGACAGGTAGCTTGCCATGTAGCTGTTTCTGGGGGAAAAAGAAAAAGAAAAAGAAAAGAAAAAAAAAGCCTAGAGGAATGTGTTGCTTTGTTTCATCTTTTGTAGGGGATGCTTAATCAACCTTTTCCTGGGAAATAGGCAAGTGTGGTATCATCAGCAGAGTTAAAGAAAGGATAGGGCCAAACTGCTGACGTGTGAGCCAGGCATGTTCTCCACAGTCATTAAAAGAATTGAATTTGTCCCATACACATTTATGCTAATGAAAACTTAACAAAGAAATCTTCAGTCTTTCACTGGGCTACTGCACAGAAAGCAGGTTTATAAAGCAATTTTCTTTCTGCATCCACAGAGGCATGAAACCTTTTGGCACAGCCTTTTTACAACTCTTGTCTACTTAAGTATCTCATGCAAACTATTTGCTTTAGAGTATGATAGTAAGGTCTATTGAGAACGTTAAATAATAAATTATCTAACTTTCTTATTCTTTTTGAGCTGAAATGCTTAATAGACAAAATTCAAACATAGGTTTAATTCACCTATAAAGTACTTGGGCATCTGAATTACAGTTTTAATCTCCAGCAGCTGAGTTATGCCCTACTGTTACAATATATTCAGGGAGGGAAGGCTGGACAGGTAGAATCTCCTTATTTTACAGACTGTGGGCATAACTTATGCAGACAGCTAACAGCCTGTTCCTACTAGGCAGGGAGAATTTACTGGGGGGCTCAGCATCTCCCTCCTCCTGTCGCTGGTGGGATATTAACTTGTTCGTTCCTATGCAGAGCTGAGCTGCTTGGGCTGGTTACAAGAACTGCTCTTTGGAGGAAATGGTCTTGCAGTGCAGAAGGAGGGTTGTGCCTGCATGTACTCCTGGCCAGCAGCGATGCTCAAATGAATTAGCCATCTTTTTATTTCTATTTTTTTCAATTCCAACCTAAAAGAGGCATGAAGATTCACAATAAAACCAACTACCCGATATTTTTGCCCACCCGTTGCTCCCTAGCCTCTCTAGAATCCAAAAGCAAATGACAGGGATGGGAAATCATGCAGGGCTTCACTCTCTGCAAATACCAACACATCATAAAAGTCATAACATGTATTAGCAACAGGCAGTTCAAAACAAGTCAGGATAGCTGAACATGCCACTATCACCAGAATGGAAAAAGAATAGAAAAAAGAACTCAGATGAATTTTGGCCATATAGAGAGAAGAAACCTGAATGGCTCAAATAACAGGAATAAAAAAAACCCTCTTGGTAACGTGCTAATCACTACTGGTTAATGCCTTAATGCCTCAAAAGCCATTTGCCACTGTCAGATGAAAGGCAACATGGAAAATGGAAATTATTAATGTACACTGTGTGCCATGCAAGAGAGCTACACAGTTAAATCTTATTCTGAACAACAGCTTTACTGAAACGTCTGCATTTTGCAATGTCTGCTGATGGAACAGAAGATGCAACATCCAGATTCAACGTTGACTCCATGCTATTCTGTGTAACATTTGCCCTAATGTAGAAGTCTGTGCACAGTATGGTTACCTCATATTTACTAAAAATGAAGCATATCATTACTTACTGTTTTCCCAGAAATTTTATGTAAAACTAGGATGGGTGATCTGAAAAGATAAAATAGGAGTTAAGTCATTAGGACAAGTGAACAACATGCAGACTGGGAGGTCTAAAGGTGGAAATAAAGAAAATAATTTTACCTAATGCGGCAATCTTAAAAAGATGCTTTTCATGGTCTTTAAGAAACATTTTCATCTTATGGTGATGTATTTTCACCACTCACAGAAACTATATGAATGAATAATACTCTCTCATAAAATTTCTATCCTATTAAAGAGTCGACTTTGCAGTATAGGCAAAGAAAAATATAAAAAGGTGCAAAGACAAGGTATAGCTATTAGTGAATCTCCATTCTAAAGTTGTTTCCTATAGCTGTAAACCATTTCTATCAAAGGAGCAATTTCCTATGTTGCCATTAGTGGATAATATTTTTCATCAAGTAATGGGCTGTGGATAGTGACTAACCACAAATGGTAATATTCTCTCTTCTAAAGCCTGTACAGCACAATTTAATGTTCTGCCATGATGCATTAAAATATAAACTATTTCTAGTAGGAAAACTCATTTGTTTAGAAAAAAACTCTGTTCTTCTCTCATTCCTCCTTTTACAACAGCTGAATGAAAGTTGAGTTTTCCATTAAGTTTCAGTTGTCCCAGAGTTGAAAGGTAGGTTCTATGGTTAGCAGACCTCGGAAAAATATGCAGTTTAATAAAATAAAATAAAATCTGATGAACAAGCCAAAAGCATGTGTGTGTGTGTGCCATGAGATTTGTTACCACGTCCATCTCTGAGTTACTATGCACACAAGATAAACTGAGCTTGGATTAAGCAGGTGCAGTATAACAGTGCTCTGTTATCTGTCCCTGACAAAATTACAGGCTGCTAGCTGGAATTGCCACTTGCAGATAGTAGTCATTTCATTGTAAACTGTGCTTGTTTTTTTTTTTTTTTCTAAAAGCCTGAAAAAGGGGCATATTTGTAAGTATGTTGAAATATGGAATGTTCTGAGTTCATGTAAGGGAAACAAAAACCTGCCCAGCCCCTTCTTTTCCTATCAAACATTTACTGCATTGCAGGTCTCTACTGCTCGGTAGCAACGTCACTGTAGTGTTCCTCGTGCTGAAAGGGTTTATAGTGCCATGGTAATGTATTAGTTGGGGCCATTTTTAACCTGTATTCTGTTTTTATAGGACTGCCTTTAATAAAAGAGGATGTAGAAACATTTTTGGGTGTTTTCAACTGTGACAATTTATGAGGGAAAAGTAAATGTGTTATGCTTGTATGTTATTGCAGGATTCACTGCTAGGCAGGAAAAGTCCTTGCTCAAAACTGAGCTTGCTCAATAGAACCAAATGATAAGCACAGCAGAAAATGCTGAGCTCCCTAGCTTATTTTTTTAAAAGAATCTACTTTCAAGTGCTTTGATTTCTCTTTTTTTTAAAGTAAAACGCCATAATAATGCAACCCTTTTGCATTTCAGAATTATAACACTTTTCTTCCCAGAATTGTCTAAAATAAAATCCACTTAAACCTCATGCCCTGCAATCAAGGAAGGGGATTATTTTAGTTATTTTCAGGTGAGAAAAACAAAACCTTCGCATTTGCATGGTATAGGTAGTGAGAATAATGCATCCAAAGCATGTTTGCATGTAAATTAAAGGAGAAAATGTATCTGGAACGTAAGGGCATATTAGGTCTGTATTTTATACAGTGCTAGTTATTGGTTTCATGGATTATCAAAAAGCTGCACCTTTAATATCCTGTTCTCATGCTCCTTGCTTATATTTTATTGCAGAAGAGATGAAAAAAAGTTTCGTATTAGATACTCTGAAGTTTCCATTAAAACATCTCAGTCAGCAGCTTGGTTTAAATTTGTGGTTTATAAATTGCCTTAAAAAGAAAGCTGTGATGTCACTTCCATTTTTCCATCTCTTTGTGCACTTCTTTTATGCCTTAGAAAGTTAAATATTTTCTAGACTTTATATTAAAATAATGCCAGGGGATATCAAATTATACTGTCCTTTTAAAACATATGAGACCTTTCAGGCCATGTATCAAAAAGAAACTCAGTGAAGCAGTCATTATTTTATCACTTCTATTACTCAATTTTAAGAAACAATTAATAAGGTCAGAAATGGTGCCTTCACCCATTTTGGTTTGCTGCTGAAATACTTTCAGTGGTTTGACTTTTAAACTATATTATGTTTTCTGATGTTCCTTCCTACTCTTGTTTTGGTCACTTCTGAGTATTAGCCAAGGTCCATGGTAGCAATTTTACAGCACATAAATTTAAAAAAATACCAATTTTTGGCATAGCTCTTGAAGAAAAAAAGAGACATGTGAAACAATGCTTCAGTGCATGTGTAATTTTGAAAGACAGAGAAATAGAGAAAAGAGAGAGGAATTCAGAGGATGTAAACTGGACATGAGACAGCTAATTGGTGAGCAAGCCTCAGGTTCACCTTGTGTAGTATGTGTGATGCTTTTCAAAGCACGTGGTTCTAGGAAGATTCTGTGCAAATGGGGTCCCTGTGTTGTGAGGCACCAGAAGAGGTAGTCAATTGGGCTTTCTGCTTGGAAAAGCTAGTTGTGTATCTACCAGGGAGCTCATGTACTGCAGTTTTTGAAGTGTTGATTTTCTAATGGTGTGTCTGCCTGGCCAAAGAATGCATGGAGTATTGCACATGCAGACTTGCAGCAAGGCTGGGTCATTGCAGTAAAGGTGGGATGGCTTGCAAGCAAAATATGTGCTCAGTCCAGTAGAGGGTATAGATATGAAATACAAGATACAGTACCGTAGGCCTAGCTATCCAAGATGAAGAAATTAAATGATATAACTGATCCCTGCTGGTCATAGTTATTTGTTCAGCAGATTTCCAAAGTTATCCATCTTCTCGTTACCAACAGGATGGTATAAGAGCATAGTGCCATTAGTGGTACCATTTTCTGAATATGAAAAGCATTAATTTTGTTGACAAATTATGCAAGATGTACAAAAACTAACCTAGGAACACTGGTATTTAGCGCTATCCTTTACCAGCTGAATTACTAGAGGTAAGGGAACTTGTTCCTTTAAAGGATTTTTTTCTCTAAACTAATTCACTAATAGACTCGTACATCTGTTTGTGTAAATAGATACGGGTCATACTGATCACTAATGAAGGAAAACAGATGTGGATCTTTATTTACTTGGCAACTCCTACAGCCACCTCTGGAGTGGGTTGAGTACATGGGGATTAGCCCAACTGCAGAAAACTGCCCATTTGGCTGAAGTCCTCCTTCACTAGACAGATTATTAGCAGCTGTATTTCTAAGAGATCATCCGCCTTGTTGTCACATAGAGTTATTTCTCAGAAGTTATTATCTTTTGCCTTCAATACCAGCTTTGCTAATGTCCCATTTTGTTGGCATCTCTATCTTATGTCATGACATCCATTCAGTGGTCATGTCTTGTAACACTCTGAGTCATATCTACAAATACCCAGCTTGTTCCCTCACACCTCGCATCATGGGCAAAATTTTCTGTTCCTGCTATATTTTTCCCTCTCCCTGCTCCTCCCCCAAGCACGTTTACTGCAGGTGGAATGAATTTAGCCTCTGCTATGTTTAAAGAAGTAGATTCTGAGAAGATAAAGTCTGAGAAAAAAATGCTTTGCCTTTCAAATAGGTGATTCCAGGATTAGAATCTGAGATAGTTCATTTTCTCACCAACTTCAATCATTTCTGTTTTGCAGATACCCTTCCTAGTTTTTAAAGTGTAAATCTTATAGTTTTTATGTGTCTGTAAATCAAAAACTGCAGAACTGATTTTAGTCTCTTTAAAAAAAGAATCACATCTGGACTAAGGATTTTGTATGCCAAGCTCCAGCATCATGCACGTAAGAAGATGAGTTAAGAATTCTTTGAAAAAAGAAGGAGGTTTATAATGGGAATGCCTTTCCAAGTGGAGGTATGAGAGGATATCGCAACAATAAATCTAGAGAACAGAGATAAAATGAAGTCTTATGATAGTATCATGGAGTTTGGCAAAAAGCAGTTTGTATCTGAGTTCAACTGATTCTGCCCAGCAGATGCTATTAAAGGTGTATTTTTCAAATGCTTATGCTTCACCATGTCCTTTTTTCTTTTTCTTTTTTTCTCTCATTATGAAGAAAGTCACAAAGTCAATCACCCAAAGGCAGAACTTTGTGTGAGAGGTGTTAAGGGTGGGATATTACCCTCCTCCAGCCCTGGCAATCAAATTCCCTGACCCTGGATTTGCTCTGATTCCCACTGGGACTGCTGAGCTGCAGGCAACCATGAGCCAGGCACACTCTGCAGATTTTTCAGTGCTTTGCTGGGGAAGCAAAGTTATTAAGGATTCTCCCTGCACTTTGGGCTCAAAGAGATGGTGAAAGCAACTTCACACTATTGTCATACTTGTAAATACTTAGGGAAAGTGCAAGAGTTGTTTATGGCGACCTTGTGTCCTCTAGAAATGATCAGCTAACATTTACCTCAGCCTTTAGGCTCCTTAGGGCCAGTAGAAGACTTCAAAGTAACCTAACCAGAACAAAAAGACTTTGAGAGTCCTGTCATTAGGAGCATGGCTGTTTTCAAATAGCCTAATAAAGTCTGTAACCTGTTGCATCCCAAAAACTTGGCATATCTTTCAAGTCAGAGTCTCTTTTTGTGGTAAATAGGTTTTTCAACCTTCGTGACAGTTTGAAAATGTTCAATATGTCCCTTACACTAAAATAATGAAAATAGAAAGATTAGAACAGACCAAGAAGCAATATGCCCAGGAATGTACAGTTATGAGGATGTTTGCAGAAATAGAAAAGAGGAGACTTTTTAACAACTGGGTAGGTGACTAGGGAATTGCACATGCAGTCCAGTGGTTTGAACTCAATCAGTGCCTGACCATGATTGCTTTAGTTGTTTACTATTATTCTGCATGAAAAAAAATGGCTACAGTACCAGGGAGACATAAGAAATTGTGCAAGAAATTGTTCTTCATGTATACTTGCTGGAAGGAGATGGTGATCAAGGAAGAGGTTGGTCTGCTGCTCAACAGAGCATCAAGACTGTGGACAGAAAACAGCAATAGAACAGTATGCAAAGCCTTTTGTATTTTCATACATTTTCCTTTCAAACATTTTCATTGCAGCTTCAGGTATGTCCCAATAAAATTTGAGAAGTTGGAAAATAGTTATCTGAAGGTGAGGTCTTTAAATTTAATGGATTTTTCTTGGAGTTGACTAGTTTCCAGGACTTGACTAGTCAGAAAATATCGTGAAATTATCCTGCAGCTGCAGGAGGCTATTTCTGAAAGCTCAGGGTATATGGGTGAGGGTTTGAGAGAAGTCCAGATAGTGTGTCTTTATTTGAAGGAAAAAGACAGATGGAAGAATTGCTGAGGGCCAGTCAGCTTGAATTGGGTGACTTTGTAGTGAGTGTCTGCCATAGGTTGCCAGGAAGATCAGGAAGAAATAGGTGAGATCTTCGTGTCCTGACAGAACGGGCCAGGGAGCTGGGCCATGTCATTGTTAGGCCACTCTCAACTATCTTTGAAAGACCATGATGTCTTTGAGAGGTTCCTGAGGCCTGGAAGAGATCAGATACCACCACTGTCTTCAAGAAGGAGGATCTGGGGAACTACAGGCAATCAGCCTCGCTTCAGATCCCTGGAAGGTGATAAAGTATCTAATCCTGAATACTATTTTCAGGCACATTAAGGGATGGAAGGGTGATTGGGTGTAGTCAGTATGGATTTATGAAAGAGAAATCATGCTTAACCAGTTTGATGATAGCCCTGAAAGATGGGATGACCTGCTTTGTGGATTAGAGGAGGGCAGTGGATGTTGTTTACTTTTTACTTTGCCTTTCCTTGAATAAGGCTTTGAGCACTCTGATAACATTTTGTAGACAAGAGGGTGAAATATAGGCTAGATAAATAGTCAAGTGAACTGAAAACTTGAACTGCTAGACTTGGAAGGTTGTCATCAGTAGCACAAAATCCAGACTAATAGTATTCCCCAGGGTTAGGTGCTTGGACCAGTACTGCTTGACTGGATGACAGGCTCTAATGTACCCTCAGTGAGTTTGCAGATGAGAGAAAACTAGGAGGAGTGGCTGATACAGCAAATGGTTGTGCTGACTTTTGGAAGGACTTCGACAGGCTGGTGAAATGGAGCATCATGAGGATGCATCATGAAGATTGTCAAAGGCAAGTAAGTGCAAAGTCCTGCCCCTGTGGAGGATCAACCCTAGTCACCAGTGCATGCTGAGGGTGAACCAGGTGGCAAAGCAGCTCTGTAGAGAAGGACCTGGGAGTCCTGGTGGACAACAAGTTGGCCATGGCAAGCAATGTGCTCTTGTGGAAAAGAAAGACAGTTTCCTGAGCTGCATCAAGAAGAGCATTGCCAGTAGAATATGGAGCTGATCCTTCTCTGCTCAGGCCTCCTGAGATCACTTCTGGAGCACTGGGTGCAGTTCTGGGCTCCTCAGAGGAATCTATTTCTGCAAGTTCTGTCAAGAGCCAGAAAGATACTAAGATGTATATTGACATCTATCTTTAGATAATAAAGATATTAAAGGGACTGGAGCACCTGTCATATGAGGACAGACTGAGAGAGCAGGGACTCCATCCTGGAAAAGAGGAGATTCAGGAGTATCTCATCAATCTCTTAAAATATCTGATGGAGCTTGTAAACAAGATGGAGTCAGACTCTTCTCAGCAGTGCTCAGTGACAGGATGAGAGGCAACAGGTACAAACTGAAACACAGGAAAGCTGAACGTAAGAAAACACTTCTTTATTGGTGGTATTGGTGGTCCTTGAGACATTCTAATCCAAACTGAACATGAGTCTGGGCAATGCGCTGTAGTTTGTGCTTGAGCAAGAGAATTGGCCTAGTTGAACCCCTTTAACCCTTTTAACTGTTTTGTGCTTCTGGGAGTTAAAATGCAGGGGGAAAAAAAAAAGGAACAAATGCACTCTATGCAAGTACACAGTGAAAAAGATAAGCTGATTTTTGTGAGGCTTTTTGAGTCTTATGATGTTCTTGGAAGGAGGCTTGAAAGCATGTCTTTTATGGAACTACTGCAATATAGATGCAAAACCCATTAGAAAAGTGCACTCAGAAAACATTTTATTTACAGAATGGAAGGATTTATAGAGCTGTTCAGATGGTTCTTGTTAAGATACAAATTAACACTATCATCATTAATGTCTTACTTGATGGATAGAGAATATCTTATTAAATATGAAGTTGAAAAAAAATGAAGAGAAGGGAGCAACAATGTGAAGGAGAGGTTCAATGGTGTCAGCAACCTGCAGAAACAGTCTGAAAAAAAAAAAAAAGAACAGGATTCCACACTCAGTACAGTTGTTTACTCCTGCCAAATACAGGATTAGGAACAGCTGAATAGGAACCAATTCTGCTGAAAAACTCCAAGCGCTGCTGTGGATCACAAGCTGAGCGTTCTCGAGGCAGGATGTATTACCATAAAACAAAAACAAAAAACCCCGAAAACTTCCGTTCATCATTAGAAAGACCTCAGCTAGAAAACTGGTCTTTGGATGGACCTGTGACCTCTTGACACTAAATTGTGTGGGTGTTAAATTTCAAATGTGTTTAAAAGGTAACCTAGCAAACTAAATGGATGCAGATTATAGAGACAACTATGCTAATTCTAGGCAATTTCTAACAATAGATTTGCAGAAGCTCAACAAAGTCCTGGAATAATATTGCTACATAATCGTTCTGTGTTTATCCTCATTACAAACCTGACCTAAATGAAGCCTCAGGCTGATAATCTACTACAGCCTTTCTTATTCCCTGATGTGTTCCTACATTCAGTGAAAGTGCTGGTGGCACAAAGCAGTGGTGAGGAGGAAGGATTGGGATAGAGGCCTCAGGCTGTACTAGAAGATGCCAGTGGGTGCTAGAAGCTGCTAAATCAGTACTAAAGGGCCTGTGATGAGAGACGACTGAACAATGTGAATTGCTGGAGTGATGGTTTTCCTGAGCATCCAGCTTTTGTCTTGTTTACACACAAGATCTCTCTCAGTGCAAGAACTGCCTGTCTCTGCCTGACTCATTTCTTCATTGTCACATGCTGGCTCTGCTGATACCCTCTCTGAACATTGCTATAATGCAGTAATGATGTGTTTGATTTTGTTCCTGCACATGATTCTGAGGTCATCTGGTAATCTAGGCAGGCATCCAATGCAGAATTTGGATTTATGTTTTAAAAATGTGGCTGACTTGAACAATAGATTACAGCAGTTGTAAAGGAGATGTTGTCCTTTCTTGGCAATGCTCTTATAAAGTTTTATATGATGTATTAAAAATAATAAAAGAAAATGAAATAATAAAAGAGGGCATTATAGTAACAAAAGAGCAGAGCAATACAGAAGATTCAACTGCCAGAGAAGAGCCAAGGGCAAAAATCCATCTTATTCTGTGAGGTTAGTGCTGCTTTTTTGGTTCTAATCCTTTTGCTTTGGTGCATTTCACTCTTTGCAGGGTATGGAGACTGAACATTATGCTCTGGTGGTTTAGTACAGCCTATCATCGTGTTTGTTTCAATCAGTTCCTCACTGGGCTGAAAGCTTTAGGGATTTCTTTCACAGTAATTCCCCAGATCTCATTCTTGGTCATTACAGTGCTGTTGATTGCCACTAAGCAGATAGTTCCTCCTTTTTATTCTTTGCTTTCAGCCTCATAATTCTCTGCTTATCTGCACTGAACTTCATTTGCATTTATTAGCTGTGTTGGTATTTAAAATATCTACTCTAAAACCTTCTTTATCTGTCTGCATTGTTTCTTATTATTTGCTGTCTCTCCTAATTTAGCTTTAAATGCAAACTTGAAATGTTTGTTCCAAATGGTTGTCCAAATTCTTTGCATAAAAAATTGAGTGCTGATATCTTCCTCCTCTCTGTCCTGACTACCAAATTCTCTCTAGCTGAGAGGTTACCTTTTTCGGTTTTACTTTTTCTCTTAATCTTTCTGTAGGTCCAAGTAGTTCCAATAATTAGTTCCTCCTTTCCTTCCTTCCTGGAGGATGTGGCTTTCTGGCAGGGGATTTAGCAGGGTGGGAATGTGCACACCTCGCCTTCCCTGCATGGACCCGTTTGTCAGGAGGTGCGTGGTGCCTATGCATTCAGACTCCAGCACTGTAACAGAATAATCTATACCTTTTAAAACAGGAAAAAACATCCTAAATGTGCTGAGCTTAAGATTTTCACATGGTGCAACCATTGCTTCTTATACCTCCTTTGATATCACAGATATCAGATATTTTGTTTAGTGATTAAAAGCATTCACTTAGGATCCGGGTAACCTACAGGAGAAAAAGATGGTTACAGTCCAAGCACTGAGCCTGATTCCATTTTCGGGGTCTGGCATAGAAATGGTATAAATGAAGCTCTAGACAGAGCTTCCTCTGTCTCTAGACATGTCCTCTAGACAGTCCCCTTGTGTAAATTGGAGAATATGATACTTAGTAGCAGAACTCTGTTGTTGTTGGACTTTTCTCACTGTTTAAAGGATGCGTTGTTGCCAAATAGAGCAGAAAAAAGAATCTGCAATTCTCAGGGTGGTTGTGTAAGTCTGCAGTGCACACCAGCACAAATACAGCAGTATTCACCTAAAATTTATGGCAGATAAGAGCAAGCTGTCTAGAAAAGTTTCAGCTCCACAGCAAGAGTCCAGAATGTAGGTATTTATGTCTACCTGTATCTAAGTTTCTATTAGAGTCAGTAGAGGGTAGCCAATGCAGTCAAGAGAATTAAAGATGCAGTTAAGCTGAAAAACAGAGGCTTGTGTGCTTTTGGGTGAACTGATTAGCTCCCTGGGAACTATTGCCTGGAAACTCATTTCAGTTGCTCTCACATAGACATCTACTGCTATTTGAAGCGAATGCCTTAGGGTATTTTCCTTGCCTCCAGCTGCTTTGGTAAAAAGAAAAATGTTGAGCATAGGGCCTGTGTGTTATCTGTCAGCCTGGTACAGAAATTTTGGATAATTCAGAATATCTCATAAACTATGCCTGTGTACTAGCAACCAGTTCAAGTCCTTGATCTCTGCTGAAAATAACAGAACTCAAAACTTACATTTACACTGAGGTCTCTATTTAAAGGCCAAAATTTAGATATATAAAATTCACATAGAATCCCATCTTCACTTATTTCTCTTGTGTTATGTTAACTGTCTTATACTGACATATTTCTGACAACTTTACCAAAAGTTTTCTATAAAATCTGAGGCTAACAAGTGCCTTCTAACAGTGAAGAAAAATTGGCTGTTATTTTCTCTAGAAATAAAGCACATCTGCTCTGCTGAGTAAAATTAATTGCATATGTATGATTTGCAAATAGGAATCCATGTCCCATTCCATTAGTTGCTCCCCTGCTATATCTGGTAGGACTTGTGTACATTGTGATGCTGTATTTTCATTCCCACAATTCTACAGAGGTTCACCTACCATCCATGTACCAGAGATAGGAAGGATTAAGAGACAGCATCAACTAGCCTTGCTGTTCCCAAATGGGGTAGGTTTTTGAGAACTGCTTAAGTTGGGGCTGCCCTGAAATGCTGTATAGAAGTCTAGTCCAGCCAATACTATGGACATGTTGAAGTGGGTCATAAACTGCACCGGGCTTCAGATTACTTGTGGTCCAGATTCACAAAGATGGGTTAAATAAATCAGTACACAAGTTCATTGGACAGCATTGAAGAGAGTACAATGGAGTAATAAACTTGCCTTTGCCTGTAGTCAAAAATTTAAATATCTCTGCTTCTCATCTCCATCAGAGATCCCTTCTCCTTTAGAGCTGGCTGGTAACGTCAAATGTGAGAGCCTACTTAGGGAGGTGCCAAAGGCCAGAGCCTCAGATGGTGCAGAGTATTAGCACTAATACCCAAGCCACATGGAACTGTGTGTGGGTCCAGTTCTTTGGGCAATGATTATTATCAGTTTCTTTCATCTGAACCGATTAGTGTAGACTGAAAGTATATTTTTAGGACCTGATTGGAAGGCTAGAAAAGTCAAAAGAGCATTTCTACTGGCACTGGAAGGTTATAGCATTCTCAAGGGCATAGCATTGAGCAATCTAAAACTGTTCATCTCATTCCTTCAATATTTTAAAGCGTGGCAGAGTATTATTGTAGTGGAAAAGTACAAAAACACCCTGCAGTTTGTGCAAGTTTAAAAACAAACTGAAGAGCTAACTGTCCCAGGTGTTCCCATACACAGCCCTGGAAACACAGGATATCACAAAATGCTATTTTCATTGCTGCTACCTGCAATATCTATTTTTTTGTGGCTCACACAGAAGGTATCAAAAAGAAAAACTAACAAACAAATGAAAATTCTTATAGTCTCTTTCCCTTTGTTTCTGTGAAAAGAAAATTATAGTCCATGCAGAAGCAAAAAGTGGAAAAGTATGAGAGATTTGTCTTTGGAATGAGAAACAGATACAGAGTCTGGAAATAGTGCTACAATTTATTTTTCAAACATTTTGAAAAAAACTGTTTTCTAGGGTTCTGAGTTACATTTTAACCCTTCTGAAGATTTATTTCTGGTAAGACAAGCAACAAGGATAAACTTATGTATGCAAAAATATAATGTCAGTGCATTCTGGAGACCAAATTTAAGCTGTTTAAGTGAAAAGTATTAAAAGGTCTACTGTAATTTTATAAGCAAATATTTTATTAATGTCTCTTCTTCTGAAATTTTGCCAGTGTGAGCACTTCATTGTTGCTTGTTCATCTTCCAGGATCATTAGGATTTTGTCATTTTAAGAATGTACTAAAAACCTGCTGATGGCAGTATTCTTTTCTCACTTTCTTCCATTTTTTTGTATGAGTCTACAGTTTTTATTTATTTATATATTTATTTTTTGGTATGAGTTTACAGTAAGTTTTAAGTAACAATGTTTTTGAATTTTAGTACATTAGGATGACTGTCTGTTGGCTGTTGAGGCTTAAATGGCTGTTAAATGATCGACTAAACTGTCAGGGAATAGTTTTTTTTAAAAAAAGGTTCTTCCTTAATTCTAGGACCAAACAAGTCTATCTTAGTTCATTTAGGTTAGAAGACTGAGTCACCATATTTGCCTTAATTTTTCACTTAATGCATTCTGAATAATAAGAGTCATCAGCACAGTGAAAAATAAATTAATTTCCTATATTATTATAATGTTTATGATACTTTTTTTTTGCCAATTTCTTTCCTTATAGAGTTATTTCATTATAATAAACCAGTTTATTAAGCTATTCCACTATATTTTTATCTGCATGTAATTTATCATGAAGGCTGGTGTATTGTATAATACTTCAGTATCTTTGAGCATATATTGTTTATTTAAAATTTTTCGCATTCCTTTTATTCTTTTCTTAGAGATGTCTACAACCTTCCTAATGTTATATTTCAGATTACTTCATTATTATTCCCTGTAGAGTCAAATGGAACAGTTATAGCTGATTGTGAGTTCATGGTTGCCTCAAGCTATTGATGGATGTGTCTACACACACGCAAATCTCCCTGAAAATATAAATTAACTGTCAAGTAAGATCTAGTGGGAAAGGCTCCTGGGCCAGACTTCTGCTTTATTTCTTGTACATTCTAAGTGTCTCGGCAGAGCGAAGCAAAAAATCTTTTGTACCTGGGATATCCCAGGTCTTTTCTTCACCCTCCAGGTATCTCTCTATGCTGCTGATCTAGACCTGTGCTTGCTCTCTCTGGCTGCTGCAGGGCTTGCGCCTGCTGGCTCTATCTTCAGCTGAGCGCTGGGGAATGGAAGCCCAGCAGACATGCAGACACGGGTTTGGAGACAAAGGGGGCCACCTTGGCAAGTTCCTCAAGTGGAACGTGAAGAAGAAAGGAAGGCGTGCATTATTTCTCCTCATCCACTACTGCAGCTCCAGAGTATCTGAGCTAATTCTGCAGCCAGGATTTCAAGAAAAAGAAGTTCATCCTTTCTGCATCAAGTCATGGTAACAAGGAAAACACTATTGATTTTGGAGAAATAGTTAAGCAGAAAATGCTTTTTTTTTTTTTTTTCTTTCAGAAGACGTGAAGTCCACTTAAAAAAATGTGGAAGTAGAAAAGCAAAACTTAAATGCTAGATTTATGACAAAATTTATAATCTGATTTTCCCAGTGCACCTTCCCCTGTTATTGCTATTCTGGATTAAGTATCAGCAATACTCATATCAACGCCTGCCTATGAAATCTCTTTGGTAGTTTCTTTACCCAGTAATCAACTTTCAGAGACACATCAGCCTTTACGTAAAAAGACACTTTAAATTTTATACCATACTACTTTTATACTGTATCATAATACTTTACAATGGGCCATCTAATCTCAACCACAATCTGGTGAAGCAGGTTTTGTTTCTTCACAAATATAGGTCAGTATGTACATAATTTCATTTCCTCTTGCCATTAGAGCTTTTTTTTAATCCTGGATATGTGGGAGTAAACCCAGTTCTTGGTGCTAATGAGCTTTGAAAACCTCCCTGAGCTGAATTCATGGAATGTTTCCGTTTATACGAGGTAGCTCTGAGATCTATCAAACTTTCCTGCACCTCTGGCCTCTTTTAAATGTGCTCAGTCTCTGTGCAAACTGAAGCAGCCCTGTACACTCTGTATTTGCTGAAGATTAGATTAACTCAGATGAAGCAGGGTTGTATTCCTTGGATTTCAATAAGACTGAGCTCTAATTTTTTGCTCATCTTTCCTTGTGAAGTTCAGGCACTATGGGAACATTATGAATTCTGAATGTGATGTACATTGTACATCTGGAACACTAGAAATACCTTTTTTTAAAAAAAATGAATTGCATCTTGTTCCTTGCATTCTGGGCTTTTTGATTTTATACATCTTGGAATACACTATTCTTCCTAACACAAGAACAAATGCTTTTGAAAAGGAGAAGGCAATGTGGTGGGGAGTGAACTAAGTGATAAAACTCTAAAGCAGGTGGAGAAGACAGTGTATAGCATGCATGCTTCCTGTCTTGGCCGTGGCTGTAGCTATCTGATGAGTGCTCATACCCACTGGTGAGCTGGGATCTCGCCGGGAGCACCTTGGCAGTCTTGCTAAAAAGGACTCGATGTTCTTCGTAACTCTTGTCTGAACAATACACCTGGGTGATATGAAAGTGCATGAACGTAACCAAATTCAGACTGGAAAGTCACAGATTGCCACTGACCAACCTTGTTCAGGCATAGGAAACTATATGGGCCTGAGAGAATTGATGGTTGATGGTAACTGGTGCTGCCAGGCTTCAATGCTGGTTCTAGAGGGGCAGTGCTATCCTAATAGAGATGCGCTTTGCCTAGACCTGCACTCCTTGTCTGTTGATGCTCTGTGCTATGTGAATGAACTGACTTGGGGTTCCACCAGCCCGGGGGCTGCCCTGCTCTTGCCTGTAGTTTTCTGCTAATACTTTTGGCTTCCAGAGCTAAACAACCAATGCGGGGAGCAATGGAGCATCTAATCAGCTTAGCTGCTAGGGTGAAAGCATTGCAAGTTTGAGTAGCTGCTAATATAAAATAGATCTGATGGTAGAGCAACGAATTTCTCACTCATATGAATTTGAACTGTGTAAGTAATTCCTTCCCCTACCTGGAAAAGTTAATAGTCACCAGCTATAGTACAGCCTCACTGCATATCAAGCTATGGTGATGCATCATTCAGCCTCCTACTGAAATAAGTCATTCTGGCAATGGGTTGCAAGAGCCCAAAATACCTGTTAGCTCATCTAGAATTGCTGCTAATATGTACATCATCAGTTAGGTCTTTTGACTGACAATAATGTGACACTATGTTCATTTTATGAGAGTAAGCTGTGGGCAAGCGAGGAAAATTCCCACCACTGTAAAGGAATAGGCTAAGACCCAAGCTTCTCTGGACACAATATGTCCTCAGATCTCTTAGCAGGAGAAGCTTTAAACTGCACAATTTTAGACCAAAAAAAAAAAAAGAAAAAAGAAATAAAAAGTCATCTCATTTTTTAAATAGCTTTGTTCATCAGATATGGTTCATGAATCCTGTTTTGATGAAATGGGAATTGCATGAACAGAGCAGGAAATATATATTAGATTTTTTTGTATAAACTTGCAATGTGTCTGAATGATAGTTCAATAAATAAAAGCAAGAAAAATGCACACGAGACTCCAGACAGCGATGGAAAGAGCATTCAGATGTTCTACAAAGAGTCAGCATGTTCCCAGGGAAAGAATGAGGAAGTGGAGACCAGGATGGGGGATCCCGCCCTCGTGTGTCCCCTTGCATGGCAGACAAGGTGGAGGCAAAGCACCTATCTGCAACTTGTTTCCTCTGACCTGTTTCCTGTGTTATAGCAGAAGCTCTCAGTGGGATCTTCTTGGCTGAATGGGGCTGGTGCAATGGAGCCCTGGTGGGTCAACTACCTCTAAGCACAAGGTAGTGTGTTTTTTTTTCTCAACCTCCAGTGCAACCTCCCTGGTTTTCTCCTGTGATTTTTCCAAGACAAATGCTGTTTCTCAACATCCTCAGCATACGAGTTTCCAATTTGGGCAGTGTAAACTTTAAAATAATTAGTCAAGTTCAGGCAATTTTCAGACTTCTTAAACACTTTATTTTTTTCTATAACAACAAGGCAGATAGCTCTGCTTAAAAAAAAAAAAAAATCACCTATCTGCTCTCTTCCTGTAACCTATTTGTTAATCATGTTTTGGTGGCTGACTTTTGGGCACAATCCCAACAATATTTCAGGCAGTCTTTAATAACCACTAATATGTCTGCATACAAAACCAGATGATTATTATTCATGGGTGGGATTACGCAGAATTGAACTTTCCAAAACTGCAGTGAGCACATTCAGTTAGACAGGAAAGTAAGCTGAATTTCCATTTGGTTTGCTTCTTGCTGAGCCTTCAAATTATAAAGTGAAGCAAAGCCAAAAGATTAATACAATGAAAACAAAGATTGGGAAATTAAATGACACGATGCAATTTTCTGCCTCATTGGGCTGGCACCAATAATATGCAAAGGAAAGCCTGCTTAGTGTTGGTTAGCTGCTGTATAAATGCAGGACAATCATTCTCCTTCTCAAGGGAAGGTATTTTCTTGAATCGTATAGCCATTGACTCTTCCAATTACCCTGGGCCCCATGCACAGCTTTAGGCCTATCTTTTTTATTATTATTTTTCTGCTCTACTTTGCCATATTACTTCTATTAGGGTTTACACAGGTACATGATTTTTCATTATCTCATATATTTTAGTGATAGATAAGGGGGATGCACTAGAAAGAAAGAAGGGAAACCCTGAAGCCTGTTGCCACATCTATAGTTGAATGTTAATATTTCAGAAAATGTCACTTTGCAGAGACTGTAATCTACTGTTGGTTAATCACCTCTTTCAGTAAATTTTCAATGCATTACATATTCAGGATTTTGTTGGGGTATTAGTGGAAATATATCATTACTTGGGTCTTATACTTATTAAAACTAAGTTCTTGTTCTTTTACAGTTTTGAGTACTATCTGCATTTCTATTACGTGAATGTAAGGGCTATTTACTCTCAACAAGTCTAATTTGCTTTGTTATTGAGCCTGAAAAACTGAGGACTGTAAGAGAAGGCCTTCCTTATCCATGGATACTATAGCACCCTTGCAGGAAGAATCTTAAGCACATTTGTGGCTCCTGGTGTGTTCTTGTTTATTGTACCTGAGTTGCTGGCCGATGGCTAACTCATCACATGATGCAACATATCTGAAGAATAAACTCTGAACTGGGATTCAGGAAGGCTAGTGTTGGACTCAGCTTGAGCATGGACATGGTGTGTGACCCTAAGTTACTTTTGCTTTTGTTTTATCTTCTCTTCTTGTTTGGTATCCTTAAACTGTAAGTTCTGAAGGCTGGGAAATGCCTTGCAGTCAGTTGGGTTGCAGAGCATCTCTAGTTTCAAACCCTTTCTGTTGCCCTGGTTTTGTCACTTTTTTGTGTATGTGTCTCAGAAGAACGAGGAAAACATAATGGGAGGAAAAAAACCAACTTTCTCATGGTGCCTTGTATCCCATGGGGGAAGAGTGAAGCATGCATGAACTAACATCATGTTGTTAGTCTCTAAATACCACATACTTGAATCTACACTCTTAATTTTCACTGATGATTTTTCACTACTGCTTTCCTATTTTAAAAATGGAAAATTATATTTTTCTATGTGTGGGTGCAGCGTTTGCTTGTGGTTATCAGCAGGATTCGCAGACATTCAGAGTATGTGACAGGTGTTATTAAATGTGGTTAAAATACCGAAACAGTCAAACATGTATCTCTGATTAATCCAAATCATGAACTGTACACCAGTCTAAATTACAGAAGAACCTGAAATATTATTCTGTTTTTGCTAGCATGTGGCATTCTGATACTAGAGTTTCTTGTGAAATGTTCTAGCTGCCTAAAATTATAATGCAAAATTTTCATTATCATCATGTTGTATTATTGTTTTCTACCTCTGCCCTTACGATTTCTGAGATAGAATATTTCTTGTTCTTTTAGCATAAATGCTGGTAAAACTCCACAGCTTGTTATTTGTAACATAATAAACTGAAGTAAGGATTTCAGTTCCTCTTCATTTGTCTTGGGTAATATCTACTTAGTTATTTAGATCTGTGTTTTCACCTATTCCATTGAACAGCAGCAAACTGCTTGTTGCGTATATGAAATACTATCCTTTGCAAATATTCAGAATTCCTTGGATATGTATTGCAAGTCATTATTCCAAATTATCTTGTTGTAAATATTATGCATGGTGAATATTATTGTGATCTGACTCACTGAAGAGCTTCTATAGTGTGTTTCTAAGCTGAGGTACTTTAACAAAATGGCAGTAATAATCAAGCATCAGCAGGCAGTAGTTTTGGTTGTGCTCAAATAAATCAGGCACCAGTTGCTGCTAGGTCTCTATTAGGTGCGTCATGAACTGTCACTGCTTCCTTGCTCTTCTTTTTCTCCAATACTTTACATAACTGCAGCAAACCAAGAGAATTTCTTCTACCTGAGAAGTCTTTTCTGGAGAATTCCTATGCTCTTCTTTGCCTTTCCTACAGTACCACAACTCAGCACCTTCATGGGCTTTTTTCAAAATGTGTGAAAGAAATATTCTTTGGAATTATTGTTATTATTCTTTCCCATTCCCTGTGGACTAGTTCAAATCCTGCTTACAGATTTTGCATTCTTGTTAATCCAAACTTCTCCAATAGCAAGGAGCGCTGGTCCTTCTGTGCCTGATAGCCTCATTAGCTCTTAGGCCTCATTAGCTATATTTAAGAAAAAAACAGTGGCAATGTTGTGCTTCTCTCCCCATTTCCGTTGGCTGAGTTATGAGTAAGAGACAACATCAGTGTTGTGCTTCTACCCCTTCTCTTTTTTATGCTGTTGTACTATTGTATGAGAGAAGAGCTGCTACAGGATTTTCTCTCCTGGTTTTTGTTTTCACTGGTAATTCTTTCCTTGGTGGCTTCAGATCACATGGTGATGCCTCAGTGTGCAGATTTGTCCTATTTGTGGAGGTTCATGCTTTAAAGCGTTTTCATTTTCTCCCTTTTAGGATAAGATCAGATCACTTCTCCTTCTCCCATCTGCTTTTCTAAGATATTACTGCAGTGCTTGTTCTGCTCTCTCAGGTTTAGACTTCATGTCCTGCACTTTGCAATTACCCTGAAGTTTTTTGGTTATGCTCCTGTCTGCTCTTGCTGTAGCCTGGGCAGCTTGAGTCTGCCTGTCTAATGTATAGAAATGCTTTCTCCTTGACACAGTAATGTAAGTTATGAACTTTCTGCCTTCCCCAGCAGATCAGAGTAGATGGCACCTTTTCCTATTGTACTGAGCACAATCTTTGTGGGATCCTTGTAATTTATGTGTGTGCATGTGGTACAATTTTCCCTGTCTTAGCTGTGTGTGGGTCTCAAGGACCTTTGCACATTCAGAGCAACTCAGCATGTGCTTGTTTTTTCCTTACTTTCAGCAATCAAGCTAGCCCATTCTGATGCCTTTTCCACCTTTCCAATTACACCTAATTATGTTGTATGCTGGAGTTGCTCGCTTATTTTGGTCCTAATGCCATTGACAGCCATTGCTGCATGTGCATCACCTGACACCGCATTCAGAGACTGGTTGAGTCATTCTCGTCTCTTCCAGCACGTCAGAAAATCTCAATTTCCTCTGCCTTGACCTGTCCTTGTGTGGATCCCACTGTATATTTTCAAAATTAACGATTTTTGTCGCATTTTATCTAACTGATATATTTTATCATCTTTCTTTATCAACTTTCTACTTACTAGCACACTAACCAGAACCTGCTCTTGGATGGCAGCTCTCAGTTATTAGTCTTACTAGTCTTATATGGAAAACTACTTATTTTTGCAGTGGGCAGTGTTATCACTGTCCCGGAGCTGAGCATCCAACCATCTACTCAAAACGTGTCAAATTTGTTAAAGCCTTTGGACCACCCAAGCAACCCAACTGCAGGAGCAGAGTAAGCGTGAACTCTGACACTTGTTTCTCTACTAAGCAGATAGTTGATTTTGTTAAAGGAGTGCTGTAATGGTGGGCATGGGAAGGATGAGAGTTTTTATGTTTAAAGCCCTGACATTTTAGCCATTGTGATTCTGCTCATTATAATTTTGAGCAAATCAAAAGTCACTTTTCTTCATGAATTGACACATAATTAAGCAATAAATTGATTTAATTTTACCAATCAAAAAGGCAGGCCTGAAATTTTAAAGATGGTCAGTATAGAGGTCAGTATAATGACTTGTTTCATGTCATTAGTTTTCCTACAGATATAACAGATAACTAGTCTAGTACGTGTTTTCGATTAGTGTCTACAATAAAGGTTGTATGTGGGCACATTTTCCACTAGTAAAAGTCATTCATGACCAGCTATGTAAAGAGAGATAATGCTTATCTTTACAAGGACTAGTCTTGTTATCTCAGTAATTAGAAGATACCTGCCCTAAATTTGGCCATAAAGGGATGGAGAGCCACAGACACTAAAAACTGAGAATGCAGCAATCTCAGAGAAGATATGCCCCAAATCCTATGGAGGCACTATTGGAAATGCTCCTCTCTTCTTTTTGGAATAGCAGATATAAACATATTGCTGAAATGAGGGCACTCAATTTCTTCTTAAAATGATTTGGTTTGGGCTTGTCCTCAGTTCTCCTTCCTTTAAACCCAAGATCCCCATGATCTCTTATCCACTCTGGTATAGAGAAGTGCAAGTATATTTTACATGTAAATTGCATAATAGCACGCTAAATGTGGATTTCCCTCCATCTCTCTCCTGTTTACAATATTCTTTCTTTTTTTAATGTCTCTAAAAGAAGAGCTCAGTTGTGGGAATGTGCACATGACTCATTCCTCCGGGAGAAAGAAAATGAAGGTTTGAACTTGAGCTACAAGATCTGAACACGCCTACAGGATGCAGACTTCCAAGAAGTCTAAGGGCTCTTGTGGGAGAAGAGGTTTCAATCAGCTCAGTGACACTAGGGTTTGTGTTTTTGGATAAGTGAAATAAAATACTTGTGGCTTGGGAAGTGCGTAGTCAGGATTGACAGTGACTGAAATAAATACCTTTTGGGTCAGATCGCCTAAAATTGAGGGAGGTCACTCGGATGCCCCTGTAGATGTAACCTCTTGTCTTATCTTTCCCCTGGGCTAGATTGTCCCAGGATGCCTACTAGCATTTCAGACTCCTCTAAAATCTTGGTCTGGTTGGTGATCTTTGCAAGGCTAGTTGCCTACCAGTTGATTGCTTGTGCTCAGATAAACAGCTGACTGGAGGAACAACCACTTCAGACTCCTGCAATCAGAGTTTATTAGAGGTTTGAGCAAGTATGACTGATTAAGAAGTGCAAGCACTGGCGCAACAGAGTCCTTTGCCTGAAAGCAGCCAGCAACTGCTGCTATTTAATGTCCCGTGCAGATCTCAAACGTCTCCTGTTCTCTCTCTCTCTATCCCTAAAAATGATCCCATTTTCCCATACTTTCTTCTGAACCATAATTATTAAGAACTTAGTATTCAGAGGATGATAAAATTATTTTTCATGGAGCTTCTTCATTCCTTATGGATCCGTTATTTTCCAAATTGTGATTTCTTTGTTACTCAGAAATATTCATCAACCAATAAGGGTAACAGGATTTGCCTTTTTCTTTATGTCACAGCCTGCAGGACACCAGCAAAAATAGATAAATGAATATGTAGAACAAGAGATTTCTAAAAAACAAGGTTTTATTTTGTTTATGTTTCAGAGCTGATCCTAACAAAGCTTGCTCTGTCTACAACAGATGGTTGGTGCTTGTTAGCAATCATTTTAGATATACACATTTAGCTGTGCATTTCACACGTCTGGACTCAATGTCTTGGACTGAAATCATCACATTTTTTCAAAAAATTGAGTGCTAGAATTCGGATAAAAACCGATATCTTTTGCCTTAAGATGTATAGAAAGGTAATTCTATGCATTTGGTTATGACTAGGTAATTCTTTTCCCTGCCAGTTGAAGTTGAAGGCAAATCATTGCCTCTTTTTAGCTGGCTCTGATACCTTATAGTGAGAATGAATGTGGTGAAACTTCACATTTTCTGTGATGTCATTTGACTGTGAAACAATCCTAATTCGCTATGTGAAATGTCTGGTTGTGCTTTGCTGAAGTCGAAGCAGATCCAAGTGGGTGAGAGGCATTCATGCAAAGGGCAGTGCAAACTGGAGTGACTGGAGTCTGATTGCAGGACAGGAATATTGCAGAACATTAAAATGATCTTTATTGCACCTGGAAAACAATAAAAAAATAGTTTAGTAGACCATGTCCATTTTAACTACAGACATGGCTTTATCTTCAATGACCAAGGCAGCCTCAATTTACATGCAAAGATATTCAGTAATTACTCTGGATGTAAATATGCTATCGGGTTTCTGAGAGAGAGTGACACTGACTTGTACATGTTCTTTGTTTCCCTAAGATAACTACAATAATATCTTAACATAAAAACCTATATTACTTACTTTGCCTAAAGCTCTTATTTTTTTTTTCTAAAAAAAGGTGAAAAGAAATAATGAACAGAATAAACCTGTCCTGAATCTTAATAGTTTTCTGATGAGGTAAACAATGACTGTTAATTAGAAGCTAAAATTTTTAATTAAGATGATTCTTCAGTAATTATCTCAGTTGTCTGCTTCACTGGATTTTAATGAAAAAGATTGATTAGTTATAAAACCGGTAGCATAATTAAACATCCAGGTTCTACATCAGTTATTGAGGTGAAAGCAATGTGATTAACTTCAAAGTGCATTTTTCAACAAATTTTGTGAGACAGTGAATCCTACTTCAGGTGTCAGACTAGTCTATCCCAACTTCCACCCTCTTCCTCTGTCCACCCATGATTCATAAAGCCAATATGCAAGTACATAATTTTTGAGTAATAGTTAGGGTGAGGGACTGGCTATAATGACACTTCTCTTAAGTAAGGCAGTCAAAGTGGTTATGCCCATATGCCCATATGTCATGGGTCTAAGTAAATGGACTGGAGCTTGTTCCAGAAGATTTCAGATCCTTGAATTTTTTTTTGTTCTTATGAAAGGTGTGAAAGGTGTGTTTATTTTCACATGAACCTTGGACAGCCCAAAGAAACTGACCAGAGAAAGATACTTTTTGGTTTATATTACTTTACAAGAGAATGCCAACCCAAAATTTAATTTCTGTCTCTTCTCTCATCAAGTAGCCTCTCACTTTATGATCAGTATCACTGAAACCACGAGTGAAAGTTGACCTAAGTGCAAAATTTGTTCTGAAGAACAGATGGTTGCTGCATTTTCTGACTGATTTTATAGCCTTGCTAAACAAAGGAAAAATGCGTTTAGTTAATCATGATTAAACCTTGTAACTTAGTCTCACTGTGGTAGTGGGAAAACTAGGGACATTTTGACATCACAGCTAAAACTAAAGATGTATGAACTGAGAAAACTCATCTTATGGAAATTCTGAACCCAGACTTTCAAAATTCAGTGTAGTTCTAATCAGACAAAAAGCAGAAAATATGGACATATATGGAAGGCAGAATTTTCTTTAGGAAGCAGAATTCATAAGTTGCATCTGGAATGAAGGGAGTTTTCCAAAGTCTTTCTTATGTATTGGTCTTTATGGAGAATTGTGCAACAGTATTATGCTTCTTGCCAGTTGGCAGTAAAAGGAAGTGGTAGAAGTGCCAAAAGGATCTCATTCAATGAAAGATTACCTTGTATTGATTCATATTCTGGATCGTGTTCCTCAGTGTGAAGTCAAAAGATGTTTTTCTACAATTGCACCAGTGCACCAAATAACAGACTTTGAATCAGACAATTAATACTGTTGATTTTTTGCCCACATCAATTATTGTTCACCTTAATTTTTTTTTTTAGGTTTCTTAGCTTGTAGAATCAAGTAGATTATGCTTCACACTTTTCCCATTAATTGTTGGAATATTCTCCTCAGCACTGACAGTTTGAGTTAATCATTAGTCACATTAGCAGAAGGGGGTACCACTTCTTTCTGCTGATTGCGCTGACCATCAGAGCTAATGTGAAAAGAGCATGATGAAAGAGCTTGTGTTTTTATGACTCCTTGCACTTAGTCTTCTGTGACACACAATAATAGTCAAAGCCATCTCCTCGATAACCAGACAGGCAATAATTTACATAGAAGAATTTCTTCTTTGTCCACTCTGTTCTCCATCCTTGAAAATGCACCTTTATAGGATTTCTGTTTGATTCTGTGTTTCTATAGTGTTCCCAAGTGGAGGAAGACCTGAAAAAAATACCTGGCTGTAGTATTTATATAGAAAAAAAGGGAAATCCTGCAAGAACAATTCTTTGTCTTAATCTCCAAATAGCCCATTAAATAAATCTCAGCTACTTACACAGCTTTCCCTGTTTTAGTGGGATCCTTCACAGGGAATCACATATACTAATAAGTTTATGTACTTTCTTTTGGAGATATGTAGTGTTGGATTTGAAAGTCTTCTTCTGCATTTATTTAGTAAAAAAGTCTGAGCTCATGGAAGACATGGGAAAAACGTGTATGTTGCTTCTGAGGAATGATATAGGCCTAACTTGAACACCAGTGTCCACAACAAGGAAAACTTCATTTAGTGGAGGATTTTGCTTTAATCAGCTTGTCTATTTATTGCACAAGGTGCCCCTTCAAACAGCCAGAGGTAGTAGAACATGCAATGCAGTACTTACAGGTAATGTTTCCTTTTCAGCATTTTTGGAGCATAGTCTGGCTGACTGTGTTAACTTTCTCCTATACTGAAAGTCAAACAGACCCTTCCAGTCCAAATTTTGAGAGTCATTTCTTCATAGACACCATTTAATTGCTTACTTTTGGTCACAATATTACAATATGCATAGAAATCCAGATTTTCAATGAATGTTGCAACTACTGCACCTCTGAGAGCTGAACAGACTGGGGTGTGGTATAAAGTTTAAGCCTAAAAATACAAGAATCGAAAACAAAGCTAGAAACAAAATTCAGTGTTTAGACATGTTGTCTTCACATTTTTTTTGAAGAGTGTGTTGTACTCTTAAAAAAGGTCAGGGAGCAGTTTTGTATACATCGAATTAATCAGGATCCAGAATGTGTTGTTTCCCAGCTTCCTGGAACCCATTTGTCACTGTGGTCTTTTGAAATCAATTGAAATGTATCTTTTCTTCCTGTTAACTGACATGATAGATTGGTAATAATCCAACACTATTTGTGCAATGTCAGTCTAGCTTTTCTGTCATGAGTGATTGAATATGCTTTAAATACCATTGTGGCATTACTCCTGAATTGAAATGTAATGAGAAAACTTTATAAATGGACTAAAGTCGTGTTTCCAGTTCCCAGTTGTGTACTCAGTGCAGGCACACCTTTCTTTATATTTGTGCTTCGCAAGAGTTGTCTAATAGGCTAATGCAGAAAACTGTCAAGTGAAGCACAAAGAACACACACAATATTTTAATTAATCCTTAATGATTCTTTTCTGATCAGGCCTAAAATCCTCTCTGTGCAAATGATTATAGGTAATTCTCTAGCTGTAATAAGATCATTTGATAATAAGGCTGATAAAAGAAAGCAATTATTTTGCATCATCAGCTTAATATCAGTGATGACTGTTGCCTTCTCATTCAAGCTTTGTGATAGTGTATTTATACAGTATAAATTTAATCTCAATCTTCACAGCCCTAGAATAAAAATAAACACAAAGTGGAAGTTTCCTGAGGGAGAGGAATTACCAATGTTTAGTTCCTCTTTTTCCTCATCATAGCAGATTGGAAGAAACGTGTTCATCTTCATAATTTGCCTGGTTATAATATTGCAAGTAAGAAGAAATTCTAATTCATTCTGGTCTGATCAGCTCATAAAACTCTGTTTATGCTTGGCCATGTGTTCAGGTTCATGGAGATAAATAGTATATTTGTGGAGCTTCTCTGTGCTAAGGCTTGTTCAGGGCTGCATCTTGTTCATGTAATAGGAAACAGCTTCAACAATTTTGATGGATTATATACTGGATTGGTTTATAAAGTTTCTCTAAACCCACCAAACTTAGAGTCTACTTACAACTGATCTGTGCTCTGGCAAGAACTATCAGGAACTATGTTTAAGAAACATGTCCTATAGTTTTTGGAAGGTAAGCAGAAGAAACAATCACCTTTTTTTTTTTTTGGAAGACAGTGCCAAAAAATCACATGAAATTATTTTCTTGTTTACTCCAAAGTATGGCCAACCTGACTGGACCACCAGTGGGATAAAACTCTGGCAAAATATAGCAAAATAAAAGATGACAGATACTATATGTACTTTATACCACAAGGACTTGCAGTGTGACATAGAAGAGAAAGCACCTAGATGGGTTGTGTAGGTGCTTTGTGTGACAGTGCAAAGTATCACGGAGGCATGAAGACCATGCTACACAATTTGCACACTCAGCAATTGCATCCACATCCAGGGTGGCTCAAGCAGAGAGAGCAGAGGTACCTCTCACAGGCAGTGCGGTCAACCTGCATGTTAGTCTTCTGTTCATGATGGTTCGTTGTGACTGGGAAGAGACGGTTTGTATTTCAGCTCTGGATCCACTCACTTGAAGCTGTCCCGTTTAAAGGGTGAGGTGGTGGGTGATCTTCCTCCTTTCATCTGTATGTACACTGACATATATGAAACCATAGCAACTATGGCTGGAAAGAACAGAGTTTTTAAATTGCCTTACAAAGAAGAAAAATGAAGCTTGATTGTAGATGACAGTGCTCATGGAAGGGTGATGGACAAAAATAAAAGTTACTTATTGCTGAACTTACTCAAACTAAAAAGAAAAACCTCCCAAAAGTGAAATAGGAGATTCTTTTGTTAAACGAGCACTTTTACAACTCATTAACATTTCAGCTTTAGCTCCAGGCAAACTATTATGTTTTTGTAGCACTCTTGTTATCTAATGTAGTTTACTCGGAGTAATTATCCTTAGATGCAAGGCCTGACTCAGCACATGCATTTTTATGTCAGTAGGGCCAACAGAATTGGTCGCAGAAGAGACCAGAATTGGTGTCTACTGTGCAAGATAAATGGGTTTTATTAAGTTTAAGGAACATTAGCAACCTATAGTTGGAGGCTTTTGGGAACAGAAAATCATTCAAACACTTTTAGGAATCCAAACTGAACTCTCTGGAATGAAGCTGACAGATACTTACATCTCACCAATATATTGTACAGGTAATATTGATATGATGCTTCTTGAAAATAAAGTAGTAGTAAAAAGTGCTCTGCTTTTTTGTTTCAGCAATTTTGAAATGATCTTTGAGATAATGATTAGGTGAATTAAGCTTAAAAAGGTTGCATGTGTGCAATACAGTCGTACTCCTTATTTAGAAAACTTTTTTTTCAAGGAACAAATGAATCTTCCTCTTTCTCCATTGAGAAAATAAGTAAGCGCATAAATAGAAAGGATGTTGTTTCCTAAAATTCCTTCTGTCAGAAAATGTTTTAATGAATTAATATGTGCAGATATATCACACACTCATTTCCGTACCTTGGAAATTAAGCACATTTAGACGACTTAGTTAGCTTCAGTACAAGTTTGCTGCTTTAGTAGGAATAATGAGGTTTTGTGAAATATTATTCTGGGGCCCAAATTTTGTGGAAGGAATACCACACATCAGAGTACTTGAGGATTAGGCAATGAGTCAGGCTCATCCTCATGATACCTACTGTGTCAGTTTGGAGATACTGGAGAGTAGCACAGATGCAAACTGAACTAGGGTAATCACTGCTGCAAAGCTTAGGGGCTAGAGCACAGGAGGAGAGGGAGGGGTCGTGGTAACATCAGAGCTGTTTAGGCTGAAGGGAAGAAAAGAGGAAGGCTTTGTCGGGAGAGATGATATCTTTTCTTTAACTAGCTGGTACAGGTTAGAAGTAAACTTACAATACAAACTTCTTTAATCAAATGTAAATCGGGGTCTCAGTAAATGGAAGACTCAGTTGTGAACTGCTATGTCAGGGGCTGGACAGACCAGGCACCTGAAAGGATCTTCTCAGTTTTCACCTAATAATCCACCCTTGATGTCAAGGCCTGTCAGAAAAGGAAGTATTTCCTAGTAAAACTATCCAGAGAAGACGATTATCTTTTCCCTTCTTTGGATAAGATGTTAACACATTGCTGCTTGTTTATGGTCAAGAGGAATTCCCATAAGCACCTGTCAAGAAGGCCAACTTAATCTAAACTCAATCAACCATTATTCTGTCAATTGTTTAAAATCTTGCAATCAGATACAATGTATACGAACTTTGGTAATTGGTAATGGCTGAAGCCTCTGCTTGATTTCACTAAGTCTCAAAGAGAAAGGTGATTTTCAATAGACTTTATTTTATAGTGTGCAATGAAGCCTTGGCTTTATCCTTTTTTTCAGGTGTTCAGCCAAAGTTCTTAGTGTAGAAGCACAGTCCTCCACAATTGCTTCAAGTTTGGCAGTGGCACAGGAGCACCTCCCTGGGGAAATTCCAGCCTTTTAAGCCATTTGTTACCAAGAGTCAAGTCAGAGACAATTCCTAGAATAGGTTAGGTGCAAAATGTTATTTAGAAAAGTTAGATCAGTGTGAACCTAAACACATATGTGGTCCTGTAAAGTTAAATAAGTACATCTACTTGATTGCTCTTGTCAACATTTAAAACCAAATGCATTCATCATTGGTATATTCACTTGAGCATGGCAGCACTGAGTTTTGTATACAAAACTAGAATAATTTTGTGATTATTCTTCAAAGTAGTGAATTGTGCCCTCAAAAGTTATTTTATGATAGCCAGAAGTACTGCAGAGTGATGGCAGTAGGAAAGCACCTGCTGAAACAAAATTCCCCAGTTATGTTTAAATGACTCTAAAGTTAATTGTCTAGTATGATGGTAGGAAGTACATTGAACTCTTTTCTGCAGTGATGGCGCTATAATGTGTTTTATATAAAGGAAACAAGTTTAAAATTAACAAAGGTAATGAGAAAGAAAGTCTTTAGGCTCTCTAAAGGATATTCTACTGATACAAAATAGAAATCATAACTAGTGGTTAGATATCATGAAAAGAGTCATTTTAATTATAGGAAAGCACCCAAATGTGAAATATTGAAGTCCTTGCTCTGCCTGTTCTGCAGGTCATGTCCAAGGGGGACAGGGGAACTGTGTGGTTAGGGAAAATAATTTGTTTTGCATAGGAGTAATTCTAAAAGAAATGATAGAACCTACAGAAGGAGGAGTCAAGTGTCTATTCTTTGGGGAATGTTAGGTATGTTATAAGGGGGAATATAAGGTATGTTATCATGAATGATGTTTGCTAATATATTCTTTTCTGTTCTTCAAGAGAATGAATGAGAGAGTAAACATGGACTTATAATTTGAATAATTGAGACAATAGATTGAAGTGGGACAGTTGGTATTGAACTGGTCATTGCAAAGGCTCATTCCAGAAGGCTTTAATTCTTGAAACAAAAAGATCCCAAAGCTGCTGTTCAGCAGAAAAGGCTGGAAAAGGCATCTTGTTTTATGCTAAGATGATTCAGGTAGCTGAACATACATTGTGGAATTCCTACAGACTGTGCTAGGAAACCAGCAATACTTAGCGAATATTCTTGCCCCTGAAATGTCCAGCTGAAGAGTGGAATTATCAGTATAAATGTGCCAAATGTCATGTCTATGAGTTATGGTATTATTACTGGCTGAGTGTTGTAAAATGCTGAACCAGTCCAAAGAAGTAAGACTATGTAGGTGCTTACAGTGATCAAGGGTTCAGCTAGGTTGACCACTGCGTCTGTTGACAGGAAGAACCTTTAGCTCTGCTATCAGCTACATCGCAATGGACATGCAGTGGTGGAGGCACATCTGATACTACACCGCACCACGTCACACCACAGTCAGACCTTGATTCGGATGGTGGCCACTTTTATCCTAAGAAGGCCATTTTAGGCTTGTGGTTTGTAACTGGCAGCATATTTGCATCAGTAACCAATGACTGAACCATAAAAATAATGGAAAGTGTAGCTGCCACTGTGTGATTTAAAACCCTCTAAGCAGAACAGGAGATAAGGAAGCCAAAGGAGGTGTCCTTGGAAAGATAAAGCCAAGGATGTTGCAGCTGAGGCAGGAAAAGCAACGACTGAAGTAAGCAGAGGTCTTACCAGACTCAGACAAAGAATTGGAAACTGCAAGAGGTGACAAGAACAAAGAGCCTGAGATCACTTTGAATTTAAAGGAGCTGAATCTTAAAGGATTTCCTTAGTATAGTGTCTTCAGTGTCCTAAGGCTCCCCAGATGTCTGGCCGAAAGACTGGTGAGATTTTGTTAATGGGGATTACAATTCACTGTCTTGTTTTTGCACAGCTGTAAAGGTATTGAATAGAGCTTGTCTGTCAGGGGGTGGACTGTCTGTCAGGGGTCTTTTTCAAATGCTGATGGCTTCACTGCCCTGGTTTATCACATTGCCACCAGTGTTTGTGGATCTGTGATTCCTTATTTCTGAAAGCTGAGTATTAGTCATAAAATAACAGCAAGTCTTACAGCTAGGTTACAGTGTTTTAATATATTTAAAGCTACATTTAATATTATGTTTACTCCTGTTATTAACATATATTGAGAAATCTGGCATAGCAAGAGCTGTTGCATAGGACTTATTTTGACTGGTTTATAGATTGAATGCATCCGTTTAGAGAGCTGTGAAGGTTCTCAATACTTTCTGAATATATGAATAAATAAAATTACTTCTTCCATCAAATATAAATATCTCGATTTTCGGGACTTGCACTTTTTGACCATTTAGGTTCAATTCAAAGTGTAACTACTAAGAAGATCTGTGATGCAGCCTTATTCTTAGGTAATGCTTTCCTTGAGGTGGCACTTTAATCACGAGAATAACTTATAGTGTGTAGTTAATGATATATAGTTCATAGAATACTTGAACAATTAATCGATTGTTTCCAGAATAATCATTACCTTTAATTACACAAAGGCACATATCTTGCATCTTCTAACTCCAGAGAAATAATGTGATCCTGGTATCTTTCTTAATGAGTAAATACAGTGGATAGGATTATGTCCTTAAAAGACCCATAGTCCGGAGGTGGAAACCTGGTATAAGCACCAATATTTATTTATTAATATATTTATTTATACAAAATTCCTATTTATTGGCAATAGCAGAAATGGGACATTTTGCAAAATCACTAACAGGTCTTCATATCCTAGTGATACAGAGACACCTCTGAGTTCTTTTCCGAAGGTTAAGAGTTGACTCCCTTTGGAGTTGATGGTGGTGCCAGATGCTACTTACATACATCTTACAGATTATTTTTGCCAAACCCTAATTCCCTGGTAATAAATGGCTAAATATTCCTCACAGTCCATCTTCTACCTCTCCTTTGACTTACACCATGTGTTTCAGCATCCATAGGGTTATTCAGCTAATATGACCACACTGGTAAGTTATGAGATTTGGGCACAAGAGTGGCTTGAAGGCTTTGGGCATTCCAGTTGCCTTTTGCTCAGCACATGGAAGCAAAAATCACATGGTGTTTATCTATAAGGGAAGATCTGTATTTGCTTGCATCCCCTGTGCTTGTATTTGTTAGCAGACTCTGTATGGTTTCAGCTTGTTTGAAATGTAACTCACGGGCAATTTTCCACTGTTTCAGCTCCAGCTAAAGCCAGGTTTGGCTATCTTTTTTTTCACTTAGTCTGAAAGGAGGGCAGCTGGCATGCACAAAAACTCAAAAATGGACTGTTTACCCAAATTTCAGCTTGTACAGTGGCTATAGAGCACTTGAAAACCCTAATGCATGAAATCCACTTTCCCCACGTATTTTTTTTGATAGATAGTGGTAGTTAAAGCACTGGTGATTAGAGTCATGGAATCAAAGCCTAACCTTTATACTATTGAAATGTAGGAAAATGCCAAAAGTATAGTACTTTAGAGTTATAAGGCTGTAATGGATTTGACCCTGTCAGATGTCTTTGATGCATTTTTTTTTCCATAGACCTAATCCTATTGCAGGCTGTCACTAAAAGAAACAACCCTTCTTAAATGAAGACATAATATAGTCATCTCAGATTGGTCTGGAACAGAATTGGTCATTGAAAATATCATAGCAAAAGGATTCAGTGAGAGGCAGAAAAAAATGCTTTCTCTCCCAGGCTCTGTAATAACCATAGTACTGAGACAAGGAGATAAGAGCAAAAGATCTTTTTCAATGTTCCACTGCCTTTGACCTCCCCAAGTAGGACTATCCATTTACACCTAATAGACATTTCTTAATTTGCTTGTAACAGCGATTTGGGTGAATGGTGATGGAGATGGTAATTAGAGGCCGGCAGAATTAGCGGATGTGCCTGGGAGATAACAGCAGTGTTACTTCCTTCGGGAGGGTACAAGCTGCTCACCGCTGCAACGAGGCCCTCGTGGGAGCTGCTGCATGAAGGTGTGAGTTGTCCTATGGATCAGCCTGACAGTGCTGAGAGGTTGGGGGCCTCTGCGGGGTTGAAACCAAGCCTGTGACCATCCATTATTTCACTCAGAGGAAAACCTTTGAACAGAGGGATGTAGCTGGTCTAGTCACAGGATTCCTGTCTGGAAGGGCCCATTGTGATATTTGTCCCATCGATAAATCATGCCAATGTGACGGCAATCAAATTAAGTGTGCAATATCATTAGCCAAATCATGATGGCTACGGAGCATCTGTTGGGTTAAGAGCTGCAGTCTGAAACCCAAGAAACCTTACAAAATACTTGGCTTCTCTCAATGACCAAATCCCAGCACTTCAGTTGTGTTCTTACAGTGCTCGTTAAGGTTGGACTTTTGCAGTCAGCACTGATACAGCACTGGGAAGCTAAAGTGGAAAATTATTGTAGTATTAATAATACAATATAATTGGAGGAGATTGCATGAACTCACCTCTATTTTATCGTGCAGTCACAGGCACAAGTCTTCTAACAAACTCTGAAAAGACACTGAAATTTATCTACACAGAGATGCCCTTATTATTAGCATCTTAACCAGTCATGGTAACTCTTTTTCCTTCTCCCTCTTTGTGAAAAATATTTACTGATATAAATTTTGACACTTTTCATCTTAGTTCTTTATAGGGCATTTCAGAACAAAACTTTTAAATTTGAGGATTTGTGGTGGCTGGCATGGACAGACACTCCGAGACACACAAAGAATAAGACTTTATGTCTTGATTGATTGATTTACTGATAATTCTTCTATCTATCTATCTATCTATCTATCTATCTATCTATCTATGTATCCAACTCATCTATCTCATGTAGTTTTCTGTAGACATGGGACAATCAGAAGGAAACAGAGACCATCATATGCTGGCAGATGTATAAACTTTTCTGGATATTCAGTATACTTTTTAAAATAATTACCTGGCATTTCCTAGTCCTACTTGTCTGCCAAGAGAAATTGGATTGGATATCAATTTTTCAGTTATTTAAATGATTTTATTATCTACCGAAGAGATATTTGGCAAGGTTGGTAAGCAGAAAAATAATGAAATGAGCTGGAAAAGTTTAATAAACAAACATAAATAAAACCTGAAAACAACAGCTTAAGGTTTTTGATCCTTGGATGACCTTTTGATTGCTTGCATTATTCACTCCTACGTGGAAATATATGTTGCAGCAAACAGACTGGCAGAGGGAGTTGGAGGAATAAAAGGTGACATAAATAAAGTAGGAAAACAGAAAGAGGAAAAATTGGGCTTGGGGACTTGAGCTATAGCAAAAGGTCTTTCTTCACTCATGTTTGGCAAACATATCAGTTGAGAGACAGGTGCTTGGCTGGGCTCTTCCCTACTGCTCAGGAAAACTATCATCTGTTTTTGAAGATGAATAAAAGCCTGGGCCAAAATCTGGTTCTCCTGGGGGCTCCTGCCCTGCAGCATCGCTCTCAAAGGCAGGATCCCTCTTACACCCTGTATCCTGAATGCTGCTGCTGATTGCCTGCTGCAGGAAGGCTATTTCAGAATAAAATGCTGTGTTTTGAGAAGGTTTAGCTTTCAGTATAGTCATATTGGAAAAAAATAATGCTTTCTTTCAAATAAGAAAAGCCTTCTTGCAAAATGTCTATTACTCATAACTTTCGCTAGAGGCTGAAATCTTATGACCTGAGGGTCTTCTTGCTCGCAGTCTGTCCCTTCAACAATCCAATCCTTGCCCAGCAATCAACAAACGTCAATTTTTGCCAACATTTTGTTATTGATGGTATTTACATTATTATTATTATTATTATTATTATTATTATTATTATTATTTTGCATTCAGAGGACTGACTCCACTTTTGCTAGTACAGGTTTGCCCCACAAAAACAATCTGCTTTGTAGGAATACTGGTAAATCCAGGGCTTTGATCAGAGCATTAAAATAATTACAGTCTAATAATTACCAGACCAAAGGTGACATTGATGCAAAAGTTGTTTAACTTTTCTTGCACACTGTTTTCCACAGACTTGAAACTGATAGTTTCCTTGTGCCAACTCATTCCTCCCTTCTCCCGGCTCAAGGAAAAGCTGATTTGATATTTTGCAAGAGCAACACATATTGACAAATGGAGACCACAATCTTCTTTATTAATGACTGCAGGGTTGTGGTGTGAATATTTGTCGCTGTCTTCAATGCTCCTCAAATATATTCCGGCATGGCAAGCCCGGAACTGCAGTAATTCTGTTCTCTATTATATTGTAAATTGACCTGCTACAATAAAAAGGGAACACAGGAGGACAGCCTGGATAATATTGCAGTTGGATTTCTCAGGGACTTGATGATTCCCACCTTTGGACCTTGTGAATTTTGAAGCTAATAAAGAAATAATAAACACTTTGTGCAGCTAAAGTTCAGGGTAGTTTACATCAAAACTAAAAGGGGACTGTGACAAACTGTAGCTGAATTTTAAATGAATATAAAACTACTATAACCGCTGATGTCTTGAATCCTAAGTTCTATATTAAGGTCATGATAATGGCTTAGTGTTTTATGAGGCTTTGTAGTCATAGCGGCACCATCTCTTTAATCTTAACTTTGCCTCAAGCCAAAATAAATCACAATGTTGTAAACTGTATTGTAACATAACTGCATTGTTCAGGAATGATCATTTTTTCTAAATGTCACTAATATCTTGCTGTGGCAAAACAAGAAAGGAAATCTTACTCCTTCTCTTGAAATGGCAAACCTGAAACTATTGTAGCATTTCTGTGTGAACTGAATATTTATTTTTGAACATTTTATCCCATTTAACATTTTATAAATTTATTTCTGAACTGCTTTGTTTATTTTCACCAGTGCATAACTCAGCTTCAAAATACTAAGAGAGCTTAGTGCCATCTTTAGTGGCATGCTTTAAATGTGTGCAACTTATTTGTTTAAACATCTGCCATATTCCCAGATGTACCTGCATAAATCAAAAGGGGGACTTTGGAGAGTGTCTGAATGCTTAAAAAGCTCTGCTCAGGTCAGGTAGAGGGAGAGAAGGTAGTAAGTCAGATATAGATTTTATGTAGCAAACACGCCAGCCCTGAGCTTTAGCTGCTTGAGTAAAAAAGTCACAAGACAGGGCCGGATATACAACATATAATTTAAGGAGTGTGTCAGGGGAGACCTTTTATAGATAGTATTGCCTCTCTAATTTTCCTTAGCACTGTGCTCCTTGGATTCTTTTCCACATCATTTTTATGGGTATGTATCCTGTATATATGTGTATATATGTATATGTATATATATGTGTGTGTGTATATATATATAATTTCCTTCTTTTTCTTTTTCTTTTTCTTTTTCTTTTTCTTTTTCTTTTTCTTTTTCTTTTTCTTTTTCTTTTTCTTTTCTTTTCATTGACAGGTACTTATTCAGCATCTGTTCCGTGTTTTCAGGATCTTAAAAATTAGAAGACAATCTGGAAAGGCAGATAAACTCCTTCGTAGTCAACTGTGACTGAATTTATAATCTCATGCAGCGTACTCTGATGCGAAATAGGGTCAGCCTTGGGTTAGCGTGCACAGCAGCTGGTTTGCATGTCTCTATCCATCCCTGGAAAATGCCAGTAACAAAGAACAGGGATAAAAGCGGCTAATGGTTCTTTACTGAAGAAAAACAAACAGCAAGTGATGCTCAACGGTGGTCTTGGTCTTTGGGAGGAACACGCTGGGGAGAATGAATCTTTGGTCTCCATGTTATTATGAATAGTAATTCTATATTCACCCACTTATGAATGCTTTCCTTGCCCAATAAAATGACAAACATGGCAATAAAATGACCTTTAGCTGTTTTGAATTCTTGCCTAATTTAACCATGCAGGTGAAAGGAGTGTGAATCTGAACAAACAGAACTTGCCATTTCTTTCCGATGAGAACAGTGGTGCATTAGCAGGAGGAGTGACAGGGACGTGGGTTTCTAGCACCTGCAAGTAGACCTGCAGGTACGAGAAGCAGTGCAAAACAGCCCATGCTTCAGCTGGAGCTTGCCTGCCTGGCTAGCATGTGTTAAGCTCATGTCACTGCTTTTGCAGTAGAGTATCTAGAGAGAAAGGTTAAAGTGAGTATTTTTGCCCATGCCACATCTCCTTGCAGCATCACGTGCAAAGGAAACCTATGCAGTGTCCTTTCTGAAATTCTGTCTCCCCGGAACTGTGTAATTTCTGCATGAGATTCCCCTGCAGCCCAGCATTTTATTACTAGCCCTTTGGCTACTCCTGCTCGCTGGAAGGACTGCTGGTGGTCAGTAGCAACAGCATAGACTGTGAATGGCCTCACTCTGCTCTGCCATAACAGGAGGGCTGTTGGGAAGAGCCGGTTCAGATGGGGCGGGTTTTGCTTTAGCTACCTAGAAGTTACGTCTATGGTCTTAATCATTTCGGCTGCCTTCGTAACTGGTGTGGAGAGACACCTCCAGGGGATGATTCATTTTATCTCAGGAAAGTTTTTTGGAGATAGAGGAGGTGAATTGTCCTCTGGAAGCCCTGAACCCCTCTCTGTCAGGCAAAATTAGCCCCTGCGTCTGCTTTGTGCTGGGCAAAGCCACCGCATACATCTCTGTGGGCATCCGTTCCTATTATATAGTGCCTGGGGAACATTTTGCTGTGGCTGCTCAGAACCGCGTCCCCTGGATTGTCTCGTGTGCTTGTGACTCGTCACGGGTTGAGAGGAAAATTTCTCTTTCCTGCTTGGCTGGGCACAAGGCAAAACTTGAAAGGACAAGAGTCATGCAGCCTGTGTTTTGTCAGTGTGAACACCTGCAAAAGCAAGTGTAAAATGTGCTTTCTGCCAGGAGCTATGCAAATAAAACACGATTGTTCCAGCATTCAGCTGCACAAAACGTAAAGGAAACATAGACTTTCTGTCTCTTTATCCCTATGCAAAATAAAATATTCTTGCTGTTTCTTATTTTACCTCTGTGAGCGTGCCCACTGATATTTTCAGTGCATATTCTTTTACAGGATTATCATTTCACTAAAGCATTGCAAAGGGGAATAATTTATGTTCCTCTGCAATGTGGGGAATCCAACTAATAAATAAGCTGCTTCTTAACGTTTTTAAATTACAGAGATTGTTCATCTCTTCCTTCCTATGCCTAATTATTAAGAGTAACAATTAAGACTACCTTTTATTTGCTTACTTGTAACACCAAATAAAAATGTTTTGCTAGAAGTCATTTGTTTTTAAGCAGTTTGAAATTTTTTAAGCATTCTATCCCAATAACTACGCTCATTTCTTTCACTGGAGCTATTTTTATACTAAACAGTCCTTAGAATTTAATAGCTAATGCAAATCAATATTTTCTAAATAACTGCTGTCTGCATTAGAGTGCTTATAATTGCTACCAAAAAGTCATAAAAATATGAACCAGACATTTTATGAAAGCATATTATTTTAAAGGACAACACAGGCATCCAGTCTCTGGTGGTGAATTGATTGAGTTATATCTGTATGCTATTTCCTGAGTAATCTTACATATTTACAGTAGAATAAAATAATAGCTGGTGAGAGTTTTGCTATTTTTTGTTTTATTAGTTAGATAACTCAGTGGAAGAAAAACCTTTCACAGGCCATTAACAACAAAAATGCCAACAGTGGTTTGGGAAGACACTGAATTACAAATTGCTGGAGAGCGCTTCAGAGCAGAATCCTGTTATGTTTGCCATGTTCACACTCTTCCCTACCGAGGGAAGGGACCACTCTTGGCCGACACAGGCTGGAGACAGTGCTCTGGGCTTGATGGGACCCGGTGTGCCCATTCCTGTGATCTGCTCAGCTGAGTCGTCCTGTGAAATAACAGAAGAGCTGTGTGACAATTATTTACTAAGTGGATAAGGATGTATGCAGAATGTAAGAATGGCCATACTAGGTCGGGTTGAAGGTACATTTATCTCAAAAATCTCGTCTCCAGGATCAGCTTATGGGTGAGGAAGAACAGAGATATATGTGCATATGATACCTCACCTTAACAGTCTCCCACATTCCAACTTTTTTCATTTCAGGAAGTTTCTTGTGTCTGTTGTGCTTTGTCACAGACCAAGAGGTGAGCAGCTGGTCCCTGTTTGCTAATATTTGATTCACTTTTTTTGGTATTATACTGAACAAGTTGCCTATGTTTTGATGGAACTCTCTGAAACTTTGAGATCTTACTCCTTTAGACATCTTAGAGTCATCTTAGAGTCCATCATTGTATATGTGAAGTTATGACATGTTTTTCCCACAGATTCATAGCTTTGCATTTATCTTTATTGAATTTTACCTACTGTTTTACTGCACAGTCAGTTGCTGAAGATCCTTCTGTGACCAACTTCATTCTTACTGCCTTGCATAACCTCATATTAACTGTAAACTTTCTCCCTGTGATGCTCTCATACTTTTTTTAATGTCTTTTATAAATATGCTTAGCACCACAGTAAATAGTGATAAGAAAGACTGAAGTTACTCTGAATAAGAAAAATAGGTCCAGAACAGCCAAAATCATTTAACTTCTACATGGTTAGTCACTCTGTAGTCATTCTCTTCTTTTCCATTGAAACCCAAACAAATTCCACTTGTTTTTTGTGATTTTTTTTGAATAGTAGTGCAAACTAAAAAATAGAATAATAGGAGGTAAGAAGAGATTGGATTTTCTGCTGCCTGTAGATTGACAGCAGACTAAATCAGAGAGCTTGAAGGCTCCAGTTAGGATTAGTAAGATGGTTGGATACAGTCATGGTGGAAGAAATGAGATATCCACTTATAAGATGAAAATTATTAAAGTAGAAATCAAAATGATGTATCTTCAGAAGCTTTTAGGCTAAAGAATGAATTTTTCCTCTGGCTTTTGTCCATCTTTCTGACCTCCAAGGAGAATCAATACACTGTATTGTATTTTGGGTCAGCAGAAACTTTGCTGTTTAACATAACACAGTTAACTTCAGACAAGGCTTTCCATGCTACACTTGGTGAACGGTGAGAGCTTCTCAGCAAGGTCTTACTTTAGGGTCATGGTTTTAGAGAGATGACTTTAACTCTAAGAGAACTGAGAAGAGAAGGGCTTTGCAATGGGCTGGTTACTGAGAACTAATTGCTAATTTGTCGCCTGGGAAACAACTGATCCCTGATAGTAGAGAAGCAGGAAAAAAAAAAAAGTGAAACTTACTTATGTCTAAAATGGGGAAGAGCGAGGAGGAGAGTGCAGTGAAAAGGGGGAATTATTACATTCCCAGTTGCTATCTGGGTATTTACATTGGATCTACTGGAACCACAAGCAAAATTAGAAGGCCGAGGGACTCTAGCTTATCTCCTTATGGCTGATGCCTCTGGCATAGAAATGGAGCAGGTCTGCTTTTCAAGGCCTCTGTGGATGTCTGCCCCAGGGCAGATGGGGAACCAGCCTTAGTCACAGAAAGCTTGTTAATTAAATACTTTACCATGAAGCTGTTTGTGTGGACGGCAACATGCAAAAGCAACAAAAGCACGTCAATAAAGCACATCAATCTCACTGTATTTGAAAATTCAATTCATAATATAATGAGTGACAATCTAAACAAAAACACATTATGTTCAAACAGGAACTGAACTGAATGATACAGAACACTTTCACAGGTTTGAACAATCTTTTTTGTCATGTACACGCTATGTCTCAGAAAATCTCCATCTACCATAGTGTTTAGGAGAATAGCTATATCATTTTTACATATACATATATATATATTAAACTCAAGTTGCTGATCTGTCATTCTGGAAATTGAGAGAGTTTTTTTTGCTATTTTGCTTTGGTGTCTACTTTTAACGATGACAAGAGAAGTAATTTTCCAGCCAAGAAAATATGTAGATATTTTGGTAGCAAAATCACATAGGTCTTTATATGCATGTTATGCAAAATTATTATCTGTTTTCTGTTTTATTTCTTTTCTACTACTATCACTCATCTGCTTTTGTGTGTGAGGAGGAGAGGTACCTTCATCACCAAGAGATGAAGTATCCTTCCAGGTGGGTATAAATCCTTGGATCTTTTAACTGTGCATGGGAAAGGAAGGCAAAGGACTCACTTCTCTACATTTAAATCTCAGCAGTGTTAATGTTCTGTGTCCCAGTTTTATTAGATATGTTTTTAATCGTAATCACTTAACGATGCAGTTCATCTGATTTCTTATAATGGTCTCTTTTAGACTGGTCTGTGGCCCCTTGAGTGACCGTAAGGGTCAAGAAATTGAGCCCCATGGCAGGTGTCTGCACTGCGCATGTCTGCACCCCATCAGCAAAATTCCTCCCAGCACCTTTTGTTTTTACCTTTTCTTTCTGAGACTTAGCATTAGGAGAGAGATAATTCGTTTCCTTAGCTATCGCTATCAGTCAGGCATGCTGCTCTCCCTCTCAGAGGCTGTAAATGCAAAAGAAATGCCCTCTTTGCATGGAGCTGTGAGCTCTCTCTGCAAAGTAAAAAGCAAAAGCACCTTAGAGATGCAGAACCTCATTTCTTTCAGTTTTACAGAATAAAACAGTGGTTATGAAGATTATAAAAGAATACAGAAATCATTTGAGAATAATATACAAGGTGCTGTCTCAGATTATTTTGGCACATAACAGACATACACATAATACTCATAAAGTGAGTGATTGTAGAAGTTATTATAATAGGATAATGGCTAAAAACAATTGTTCCTACTGGAATGTTCTACCCCAGCGCCTGTTTTAGGAGCCCTGTTGCATTTGTGATGGTGAAACAGTGCCTTCCCTGGATACTATGGAACTTAACGTTAGGCTCCAGCACACTCCTAGCTCCCAGTCTCTCCGTGTTTCTCTTTAAGGAGATCGATGGGAGATGCAGCACGTACGGCACGCTCCGTTGGGGCACTCTGCGGCGGCAAAGGTGCCCTAAGCTTCCTGGTCAGGTAGCGCGTTAAGGCGTTTAGTTACCAAAGCCGCAGCTGACAGTCCTAATAACAAAACCAGGTAAGATTAATGACAGAAGATTGGGAAAATTTTCTGTGAACCCGAGCTACTTTGTCTGGTGCTACTTATCACTGCGATTCGTTGCAGGATAGTCCTACCAGCACAGCAAACACTATTACCAGGCTTGCTAATTCCCTGAGTTTGTTCACCCACCTGCATAAAAACATTTCATGCCTTAGCCTCTTCTGGGGTTTGTTTTGATATTCACATGTTGTTCTCTGGAGCAGGTGGATGCGTTCCCTCTCTGCAGCTCGCAGCGAGGCAAACCCTGCTGAGCTGATGGAGCTGAAAATGCTAGAAATATAGAAAGAACTCTCCTCTCTCGGGAGTAAAGGAGCAATGTTGAAAGGCTGGAAATACATTTTTAGCAATTGAACAGAAGTGATTGTGCTGTGCTTAATTTGCAAAAGAACACGTTTTTCTTTTAACTATCCTGTGGATTTTCTCTTTTTTTTTTACAAACATATTTTTAGCAAATGAATTTGTATTAGGTCTGTATATATGGGAAAATTCACTGCTGAAAGATGATTTTTTTTCCCTATGGTAAACAAGGAATATATTCATAATATAGAGATATACAGATATATATTTATACCTGCTTACTTTTTCCTCTTCCTTCAAGTCTTTTTCTTTTTTTTTTTAACTGTTGTTGAATCCTGAAGAATCCTGAAATTATAGGAGGATTTTGGAAATAAATTACGTGGAAAATAAAGTTATTTTTCCTTAATCCCTCCAGCTTCCATACATATTAGGTTTTTAGACTAACCAGTACATTTCTTCTTTATTATCGTACCCTTTACAATTCTCCTTTAATGTCTCCATATCCTACTGCTATTCATATTTTCTAAAAGAAAAAGCATACCAGGAGGAAATGATCAAAAAAGTTCTAACATAATAGTTGCCTTCTTACATTGCTATAGCATCCAGAGAGCTCAATCAGAGCTTTGCAAATATATTCTTAGGTTGTGTTGATTACTCAGAATTCAGAGATGGGATCTTAAGTTAATCAAAAATAATCAACAAAATAAGGTTACTTAAAAAGATTAAAAAAAAAAAAGCCCATTCCTTGGAATGATGTCTGTTTGAACTGAAATTTCATTTCAATCAATTTAGGAGAATTAAAAAAATTAAGGAAGGAAATTTTGAGTCACATGCATTTTGAATAATAGAGCTGTTTAAAAGCATACAAAATGAAATATTTGACTGTAAAATATTTCCCATAAATTACTTAAATTATTGAATCTCTTCTTTTTCCTTTTCAGCCTTTTTATTTTTTTTCAGGCAGTATTTCAAGTTCTGCTTGAAAGCAAAATCATGTTGTAGGTGATTCTGTGAAATTAGTGCAGGAAGTGAATTCTGAGTCTAAAAGTGAAATATCTACTGTAATTTCTTTGGTGAAGCTGAATTCAGTTTGGCAGCTGTTGCTCTGTGCTCCTGCCTCTGAACTACAGCTGGGCCCTCTTCAGTTTTACTGACACAACCGTTTTCAGATCAGTTCATTATAATGTTTTGAGCAAAAAAATACCACAAAACAAAATCAAGAAGTCTTTCAGCAAATCAAAATGTCTTTCCATGCTTCTTTTAGAGCTCTTTTAAGTCTGGATCAGCAAACGAGCCTGTTTACAAAACAGCCCAAGGAATAGTTGTTATAACACCAAATCATGGTTTCATGGTTGTTTGGGGTGGGACAAAGAGGTACAGTGGAGTCATAGATTTCTTAAAGTGTTTCCTTCTAAAGGAAAACACAATATGCCTGCCTAAATAAATGATTATTGGATTAAAAACTCACACTAAATACCTGACAGAGAGAAAAAAATAAATTCTTTGCTTTAAACCTAGAAATCTAAGAAATCCCATGAGCATGAGTGACTTAGGCATGTGGCTAACATCAGGTGTGTGGGTAGATAATCCTATTGCCAAGTTACAGGTTGAATCACACTTGACTTTGGCAGTCTGCTCTTCTTCCGCCATGGTATTTAGCACAGTTTCTCAGAATTTTAATAATAAAAGTTGGCACTATACACGGTACTGCATGAAGGAATCTTGGGATTTGCAAAACTTTGTAATATAATTTATACTTGATTGCTATAAAATAGGTAGCATGATGGGACTTTGAAGCAGCAAAAGAATTGAGGCCTGAATAAGCAAAACAGTCTGGGGTATTTCTCTCAGCTTTCAGCTCACTTCCTCATTGCTATCTTGGACAAGCCTAGGGAAGAGCAGGCCTGCAAAAGTCTTGCTCAGAATTAACCTGCTTTGAGCAGGAGGTTGCAATACATATTCCTTGCTTGTTTTAATGAAGCACTGTTCTACTTAGTCCTGCTCATTTTATGTTTTTCCTCAAAAAAAAGGTGTCTTGGAGAAAGGATGCAGCAGTAACTCTAAGGACCCAAGAGTATATTCATACCAACCAAATGTGAGTAACTAACATAACTGGCTTGTATACCTACAATCCTTTGATTTTCAATGAGGAAGTTAACTCAAAAAAACACTGAATAGGGCTCTTGCTCTGAACTGCCTTCTGGAGGAATCAATATCTCTCCACTGGCTTTAAAGGAAGCTTCCTGGGACTAGAAGGATAAACAATATGAAGGTTATTCTCACTGGATGCTATTTACCCTTATGGTTTTCCTCTGTTTGTAAACTCTTCAAGGAGAGGGACTTCATGTGTATTTCTGTTAGCAGGGATTTATCATGCAAGATGGGTCATTTAGACTAAGAAGAGTTTTAAATAACATTTTATTTAAAAGATATACAGTGGAATCAACATGTTAATTGTGAGTAGACCAAACTAAACTCTTCTTATCACTCTGAAGGGAAATTACAAGAAAATTTCAAAGGGTCATGGCCAAGCAGCCACTGCAAAGGAAAAAGAAATGTAATGTTGGAGCACCAGTTAGAGTAACCCAGACATCTTTCCTTTCTTCTATTTCTGATCAGGTCAAAAAACCTGAAGTCCAGCATTTAATTCTGAGATGTTGGAAGAGTGAGTAAAATCAGGGAAAATTTTTACAAAATCTCATCAACATACCTGAGTTACCGTCTTGCCCTTAATTTGGCTTCTAACACAGCATGCTGTTCAAATGGCTCCTCCATAAAGACACAGGCGAAAACTGCAGTAAGTAGAGAGCTGTGCTGGCCTGTGTTTTCTGTGGATAATATATACCCTAAAGAAAAGACATAACTCACAGCATAATCAAGTAAGGCCTATAATTTCAAGGGCATTTCGTAGTGTCCTTTCAGATAATGGAAGGTCAGGAGATAAATCTCAAAAAGTAAAATGTCACAAGAAAGATCAACCTTATCTTTTGTGAAAAGGGAGCCTGACATAATCTAGAACAAAGATATATAAGATCATCTCCTTGCTAATATTGTTACTGTGTTTTAAGAACAAAATGTTTAACTTGGATGGCAATTTACTCAGTTATGTGCAAACTACAAACAGCTCTGTCCCTTGGGTTCACCAGACACAGCTCAGGTAGCGATATCACTGTCTGCTGTCTTGGACAAGGATTATTTTTAAAAGCATTTCCCAAATTGTTTTCTTTACTGACAAATAAGGTTTCTATCCCAGTTCCTACTACTGTTCATATCCTGGATAACTACAGACAATGATGCTGAGGTAGCCTCTCTCTCACTTATGGCTGAATGATTGATTTTATCCTAGATGTGGCAAGTTGTATTTTTTAGCATGCAGTCATTGCTCACTGTTTTTGTAAAAATGTCGCGTGACCAGGAGTATCTGTAAAAGAAACAGGAAATTAGAAAAGTAAGAATAATTCCTACCATAAGACCAAAGGAACTTCTTACAAGGACAGTCACAAATCTTTACACAGCAAAGCTAAGCCTGGAGACTGGATTGCCTTGCTGAGAAATATCTGTTCCTCAGGAATTCTTTTCCACTCCATTCCATATTAATTTGAGGATAAAAAGCTTTTATCTTTGAAAAAAAAAATTCTTTATGTGTTCCTGTTAGGCTGAGAAGTCTGGACCTGTATTTGTATTATAAGAATAGAGGTGCAGATTCAGGCCTCCCAAAAGCCATGACTTATATAGGCAAGTTACATGCCTACATATCTTTCTGTGTCTTCATTTATATATGTATATTCATGCTAAAAAAAAAACCCTCCATGATTTATCACCATTTAAATTACTGTAACGTTTGTTAATTTTCAGGATCTAGATTCTCTGTTTTTTTGTTTGTTTGTTTTTTGTTGTTGTTGTTGTTGTTTTGTTTGTTTGGTTTTGGTTCAAACACTCCAATGATTATAAAATATAGTCTTCAGATGTGATTTACAGTTCTCAGATATAGAGAACACTAAGGTAATATTACTCCAGTTCAGAAGCACTCACAGGCTGTATGAATAAGTTTCCAAAATATTGATGTGTGTTAAAACATTGATGTAGTACAGATGAAATCCTGTAGGACTCTCTATCATGTATTTAGAATGTATTTTAGTTTGACAAGGTAAGGCATGATTTTCAGTTAGCAACATTTGCATGGAATTGATTGCCCTGTAGTCCACTTGCAAAATGTGCATGATCTGATACAACAAATCACAAAGATTTCTTTCTGAATATAACAGGTTTCCCATTAAGACTAAGCTTCCTTTCCAGGCTTGTACAAAGAGCACGGGCTTTTTCAAGTACATCTGAAAGTTTGGCTAAAGCTCTAATAAGAATCAAAACACTTTGAAGTTCATCAGTTGCTATTTAGAATAACAGGAATAAGAGCTATTCTTTCATTTTAATTAGCATTGGCTGGTGGATGAAACACTAAGAGATAAACTATTTGTAGGAGCTTGAGAGTACATACAAAGTCTGAGTCGGTATTGTTACATGAATGCATGAATGAATAACAATGAAATCCATATAATGAAAAGTTTTTCTTCTCATTTAATTCTAATATGCCATAATGCAAGTTTGTGCAATACGGGAAGCTTTCTCGAGTATAATTATACCACTGAAAGCCAAAAAAGAAGAAAATTGTAAACTCTGAAGGCCACAGAAGGACAGATAAATGAATGGCAAATTCCACTGAGTGTTTTATCAGCTTGCTGCCATTCTCTGAACAGTGCCAGATAAAAACCCCAGTGCTTAAAGGTCTTGTGAAAGGCTGTGCATATGCTCGTAAACCATGTATTAATTATAGAAAGTATATTATTTTTCTCCTCAAACTTCCCTTAGCTTTTTCCAAATGCACAGATACCTCTAGCATTATCTGGTCAAGACGGCTACATTTAACATTTAAATTACTGGACTGTCTTTAAGTGGCTAATGAAGTTTATTATTTGAAAATAATCTTTTTATATGTCTCTCCTGTTGTTTTTCATGTATCTTTCTATTTGTTATTAGCAGAGCAGGTGATGAGACATGTGGTTTGATTTGTTCAGCCCAGGCCACCAGAAGACCCTGATTTGAATAACCTGGGCCTTCACTGGGGCTGAATATTTTCAATAGCTACTTGCCTCACTGATTTTTTTCTTGTACTAAAATAATTAATCTATTTCAGAATCACAGAATATGAGATTATGCAAACATGCTGTTCCTTCCTTTTGTCATTAACCATCAATTTAAAGAAAAGTTATTCCTATTCATGCTACTACTGCTGAAAATGGAGAGCTATTTCTTTTTTTTTCATTCAGCACTTTTTTGAAAGGAGGACTTCTGTACACCGTAGTTCATTAGCCTAGCAAAATCATGAAGAAAGTACCAAGAAGAACAATGTTTTTCCACATAAGTATAATCAAAATAAAAAAGATAATTTTTGTCATTCTATAAATAGGAATTAATATAGATTTAAATTACTGTTACTAAGTAAATCTTAAACTGATATTTCCACCTAAAGCACAGAAGAATCTGCCAGTGTTCTAAAAGATGATCTAGTAAACCTCTTAAATGCTAGAAATGCCTTTTTTCCTCCATAAGTCTGAATTGAAACAAACAAACCAACCAAAAAAAAAAAAAAGAAAAAAAACAGAGGGCTAACTAGTCATCCCTTTTTCTAGGAAGCTACCATTAAGTGTTCGAAAAGAGTGAAAGAAGCAGAATAAGTTTGCCTCAAGAACGGAGGGACTCTAACGGAATCCTTTTTGTTCTGGGATCTGTAACAAGGCTTTCTCTAATAGTTAAATTCACTTCTCAATTTTCTGTCTAATTCTGCTTAAATATCTCAATTCCATAAATGCATCTAGTACTGCTTGTTCCACATTCTGGCTCATGGCCTTCCTTCTTGTAAATTCTGCTCCAGTTGTACATGCATTGTTAAAATTTCTGCTTACATTTTGAAGTCATTCCTTTTCTATGTTGACACGTGAGACACATCTTGTTACTTTTGTCTTACTATCAAGATAAAGCTTACACTTCTCCTTTGAATCAGCTCATGCCCTGACTAAGCCATGTAATGTAATCACCGTGGTTCTGTAGTTGCAGAGCACCACTTATCTTATTTCCTTGCACTTATAGCTGCTCCATTCACTCCCCACCAGGTTCAAGATTGCCCCATCTCTGATACTGCATGAAGATTATGAAGAGGATTACAAAGAGGGTGATAAAAGCTCACAGCATGCAAGATCCATGTAGGGAGCTCAAAGAGTGGATAGCCATACCTGCAGTACAATTACTCTAGAAAGCCTTCAAGGATCTGGATGACCTGATGCGTGCTGTTTTTTCTTGAGTGAAGGCCATTAGCTTCTCTCTGAAGTAGCACATCATGACTCACAATGGATTTTCTTAAGCTTTCACTTTTTGTCTCACTTATTTTGCTGTCAGTCCATCTAAGAAAAATAAGAGAAAGCAAAAACTTCAACTCACTCACTTCATATTAGATTATTAAATTTTGTTCTTTAGCCTGTGGTCAGGCATATAGTGGGTCATATAAGCAGCACAGTGAATCATAATATAGGAATTCAGCTGACTGCTCCAGCTGAGAGCGCCTGGCTTTTTGCCTGCATGTAGGCACTTAGCTGAAGCAGGACCTGAGATAAGAGCTTCAGATCTCAGCATGAGATGCAGTTCTGTCTCTGTGCTTGGGTTTTAGGAGCTTTTTTTTTTTTTCTTTCAGGAAAAGTTAATTTGATTGTAAGTTAATATTCACACTTCTGAAATCAGACATTAGAGGATGGATAGAACTGCTAATGTGTTTTGTAAGCTCCATTTACACCCTGGAAATTTTGGTAGGACTTTAGTATTCACTGTGAACAATAAAGTGTTCACTCATAAGTTTGTATGCTTTGTCAGAGATCTTTAAAACCAAAACAATGCTCCAGAAAAATATACAGAGACTGATTTTATTCCTCTAACTTAATGCTGTTTTTCAGTTTCACCTACTTCTTTCTAGAGAGTGGTGAAAAGAAAAGAAGATGAGTATATTATTTTTCTTGTCCTTGACAGACCTTTAAGATTCTCTTTTTTTGATTATCAACAGCAAATAGATGAGCTCTTGACTAAATTTTGTTATGGCCGAATGTAGATTGCAGACATATCTTTCATACTAGATTATACTAGATGCTTTGGATATTTATGGATGCACAACTTAGAGGAAATTTCTAGTGATATGGTGCAGTTTGTTTCAATTAGGTTTAGATTTGTTCCAGAAACACTTGATTTAACTTGGATAAAAAGTGCAAATGTCTGCTGAGATTCTAGAGGGTGCAAACCATTCTAATTCCTTATGAAGTACCTAAGATAGTTTAGCAGATTTCATGCATGGATGTGTTTTACAGCATGCAGAGTAGTATGGGGAAAAAAAAAAAGTGTTGGAGGAAGAATCATCTATTCACTTTCATGTGCTCAGGTATCCTTACTGATGTGGTCATAGGGGAGAGATCTGTGGCAAATGTCTCCTGTGTGTAAGAAGACAAGTCTTCCCACTTTACTATCCATTGAAGATAATGACTGACAAGCAATAGCAAAAAACATTATATAGATTATTGAATACAGACTGACTCTGGTTGCTGATATCTAATCAAATAACATCTGAAAAAGCAAACTTGTGCTCACTATTTTAGCACTTCTGTTAGTTCTATAACTTAGATTATATATCACTTCACACTCTCATCCTTATTTTCAGGTAAATAGAATTTAATTTTACTTCTAGAAAATTTTATGCATTGGTCTCAACTCAAATTATTTTTTCTAGCTTGAAAAAAAGCTGTTCAATAAAAACATGTCTTTAATTAAAAATAATATTCTAACAACATTTCCAGGAATCCTCCAGCTGAAATGATGGAAAGTTAAAAGCTAAGATTTGTCATGGAAAACTTCAATCTGTATTCATTTCTTAAACAGATTTGCCGCAAACAAGCCTTAAATCTTTATGACAAAAAAATAAATAAAACAAATTATTAGTCACATAAACCCAGCTAGGAACATTTTCTTGAAGCAGGAATGTTAATGAAATCCTTCAAATATCTTTTGATACTAAGCTGGCTTTCACACCCATCCATCTCCCAGGGTGGTTGCATCAAAACAAATCTGAATACTGCTATCATATTTGGCTTTGCAGAAATACCATTTAATCACTGTCTGAGGATATTTATGTCAATGAAAAATTTGTTCTTACAAAAGCAATACTGTTTTAAGCTGGGTGTTGCATGACAAAATTATCCAAAAGATTTAAGCAGCAAACACTTTCATAGCACAGATGGAGTGATTTCTTAATTTGCAGTTTATTTGTAATTTAGCTAAACACTGCTTACATGTATTCATATTAATCAGTTCCAGCTCAGATCTTCTTTGTTTATTAAAGGAGTTGCTAGATGTGACATGTACTGTACCAAGTGCCACACAGCATTGCCATTGTTGTTACGGGAGCCTTGTGAACGGCAAGCAACAGAGAAGACCAACCCAAGCCATGAAGGGGACCATCTGTGTGTGCAAGAAAAATACATGACTATCCACTGTCCTTCTCTCCTAGTGTTTGTAGTGAACAGCACCTTGATTCCACTTGTCACTCGTTTTTCCCCAAACCTGCTCAGATCTTTATATAAGTCCTCGCTTTTGAGTTATGTTTGTGTCTTTTGCTTCTCCCCATCCAAAGCTTCTGAGGGATAAAGCCTCTCAAGTCCATCCAAACATCTGTAATGCTGATATAGGCTCTCATCACATCTTTATTATGGGAATTTCCTTCTTTAACAGCTCTCAAAGTTGCTGCAAAGATCATTTCTCTACTCTGTGAATTTGTAATTGACTATCTCTTTGGGTTCCTCAGCTGCATTTACCTTCCTCTCTTCAGTCTAATGTAAGTCACTTGTCTTTATTTTTGAGGTCCTTTCTCATCCTTCTTACGATTTTGTATTTAATGCTAAAGTATCAGCTTAAATTTTTCATTTTTCATGATGCCCTCATGAACTGAAGATATCCATAGACAAAAAAAAGATTTTGTTGTTCTGAATCATCCTTTGATTTCCAAATCTGTATATTATGTGCTATTGAGAAATGAGAACATTTGTGGGTCTGTTTCTTTTTCTTTCTTAAGCCAACAATTATCTCTTTGCTGATGATTCCCTTCCAAAAAAAAACCAAAAAGTGGCCGACTTGGATTGAGGAAGTGCCAGGTACTGAAATTTTAAAGACACAAGCACTCTCTTCTGCATATACTAAAACTATTTTGGGAACACACTTTCCCACACTTTTGGGATATATGAGTAGAAAATTTTTCTTCTAATTAGAATATAAATCTGACCATTATGAAAATGAGGATTTTTATGTACATACTTATGACTTAAGTACATCTATTTTTATTTCTCTGTAAGATATTATTGATGGGATAGTGATTTTCTCACAGACTTTCACCAGAAGGCACCAGAAAGTCTTCTTTTTTTATTTTCTGTAGGAGCAGGAAAATCTATGGTCATACTGCTAAGCATAAATAGAATTGTTTGAATTTTAGGTGCTATAGAAGTAGAAGACACTCCATTGTAAGTAAATATGATACAGTTTTCCTCATTATATTGAACAGTCAACAGATTCAAAGACCGAGTCAACTGGCATGAGAGAAGAACTTGGATTAGAGAGTTTGTGGTTTGGCTGAAGTGTGACAAGCTCCACGACAGGTAACCCATCCTCACCTTACCCTAGCCTTGTGGACCAAGGCTATGCTGTGCGAACAGCTTTTCCGGGTGCAGCATACAGCTGTGATGGGTCATGAAGGTATTTTTATTTCTTTTTTCCCCTAGGTACACCTGTTTAAGGAGGCAACAGTTTGGCCCAAATGTTCACAAACCAGTGCCTCGACTTTGCAAACCAGCAGGAACGCACTTGCTAATTTACTTTTTTGAAATGATTTATTCTGCAGAGTTATCTCCTTTAATTACCACTTGAACATTCTAGAACCACAGGACTTGCTAATTATTTCCATTGCCTCCCTCTGGTTGCTGGTTCTGTATATATAGATCCGCTGCTTAATGAGTCACTCAGAGGCCAAGAGACACATTAAATTCTTGGAGTGTCTAGAGACAAAGACATGAGCATGTATTTCCAGTGTAAGCAATGAGATAGTATTTGCTTGTGACAAACTGGCTCTGAATCATTTATTTTTAAGCTTGCGTTATACACTTTTCTTTTTCATAGCAACAAGAAAGAAGGAAAATGGAGCACAGTATTGGGTGGGAAAGTTGGTTTCATCCATGCATTTAATTATTGTTATTTATAATACTGAAATTGAGAGTGGAGCCCCACTGTGTTAGATAGTGCAAGCATGTAACAGGAGGCAGTTACTGCAGTTTAGCTTCTTAGCAGGTCAGTAATGGCAAAGTTAACATTTAATTTGTGGCAAGAGCTGTGCACCTATGCACTGTCCTCCTAACTGTGCCTGGCTGAGACTGTTAGACTAGTTATTGGCTGCTGTTTTTATTAAATGTTTCTATTAGAAGCTGATGGTTACGACTTTCCCTTGCAAATACATACTTCTCTTTATTATTATTATTAATATAAATCAAACATAATACTGCATGAATATGACTGGGCTGCATGCGGGGCCAGCTTATGCTCAGGGTGAGGGTATCTGTGCCAGAGCCACCATTACAGGAGACCAATGACTTCCTGCACTGGGCTCTGACATTGGCTGCTCCCCAAGGCCCTGCTTGACTTTATACACCGAGCAACCTTACCTGAGTTCACGCACGGGTATTGAATCATTCCCATAACTCCATAAGTCACTGTGCTGGAAGCGCAATATACAGATCAAATTCAGAGACTGCCAACATAATAGCAAGAAATCAGCATGGTTCCACCATAGCTCAGGCTGGGTCGATAATAATAAATTCTACCAAACATGAAAGACTCTGAGATGTTGCTGCACTACATTCTCCAGAGCATCCCTTGAACCTATATTTTTTCTTCTCCATTTACCAGAATATTCCAACCATCTGTTCTTTTAGGTAATACTGAATTGGCTGTAGCTCTGAATGGGAAATACTTTACTTATTCTGTGGAAATTTTCCCTACTCTTTCTGTCTCATACTTGTTCGTTGAATGTTTCTTCCAACTTTTTGAAAGATTGAACTTTATTTTTTCCAAGTTAAAGAATATTAGAGAAGTTAGAGAATATTAGTTTCCTTTATTGAAATTAAATACTTTCCTTGATTGTGTTTTTTTGGAAAAAGTCAGTAGAATGGGTTGCTGTTGGCACCTATTGAAGGAAGATTTACAAAAGTTGGTGATGACAGGTTAGAGAGAAAACAAAGGTGTGCTTCATACTTTTGGGTAGAAACAGAAAAAAACCCATTGAAACAGCAGGCCTGTGTATTTTGTAAGGGATTGTGTATTCTTTATAAGCACTAGAGGAGAACTAAAGTTGTAGTTCTTGATCCCTTTAGTGATTAGAAATAAATATTAAAAGCAATACTTTTGAATAAGGAAAAAAAGATTCTTATTCTCACTTCATCTATTCATGTTTTCCCTCTTGTTTTCTAAACTGCATCTCTTTTCCAGTAGTTAAAACAATCTCTTTTATCATGTGTCATGAAATGATAACTTATTGTCTTGCCTCTAAGCTATCATACGCACTTAAAAAGAAACTCATCAATATAAATGTTTGTGTCTGTGTCTGTCTGTTGAGATTGGTTTCTCATGTTTAAAAAGAGGAAAAGAGAGATTGATTGCAGAGGCCATAAAAGTAATGATGCGTTTAATGAAAACATACATTTTATAGGCAAAACATGCTTAAAAATTACTAGGAGATGTCTGTATATGAGTTAATGAAATTAAATGACCTTCAAAATTTTGCTCATTTGACCTCAGGTTATCCTTTTAAGCCTTCAGCCAGCTTTACATTTATTTGCACACATGTTTTTTCTTTTTGTGTATTTGGTCTTTCTCTAGAGCTTATCTCAGCTTTCCCTGTCGAATATTGTAGCTACAGAGCTACACTGTAGTGGTTCATACAGCATGAAAACTGGGCTGGTGGCTGTCATTGATGTTGCTGCCCCTGAGGAGAGAGCTACTCTTCTTTCTCCTAATCCTTCCCTTTATGACTGTGCCACAGATATATCTTGAGGAGATCGTTCCCTTTAAATTGGCTCTTCCTGGGTTCTCCTTTTGATACCAAAACCAAACTATGATTGAGTCCAAATTCTAATGATCTGGAGAGCATACTTTGCTGTGGGAAATCGTATCAGAATGTCTATATGTAAGTGATTAAGTAGCTTTGAATCATTCTGTCCTGTTTAGCTGAACAAACACTTTTTGATGAAGGTGGCAAGTGTCAGGCCCATCCATCTCTGTGAGATGGCACTTGTTCATGGGATAGGTTAGAGACTAAAGTGCAGGTGGCGGTCATGTCTGTTTACAGCTATGGTCATGTTGAGGGCATCCATCCTAATGACTGATCTCTTGCCAAGCGATACTGCGGGACTCATATCTGGACTGCTCAGGACTATTCCTCGCTGTGATGGACTGGTCCTAGCAGCACTGCCTGGCATTTGGTCTGGGTTCATGCAGCCTCGTGGGCTTCAAGATATGTTTTCTGTTTTCTGTTGTTGTTTTTATTTGTTTTCAGTTATCAGTATAATAAGTGATGATAAGACTGTGCTGCAGCATGCCAGGATGGCTTTTTTTATGGTGTGATTTCACAGACATATGTTGTGTGCCCTCGGCTGTGATATAAGGATGGCGGGGCTTTAGTGATTGAGAGTGGGTAGAGATGGAGGACACTGAGAGGTGTAGCTGTGTGCACACCGTATAAAAAGCAGCTAGAATACCTAGAAATAGCCATCTTCTGAAACTCACCTGAGTTTCTGAAGGGAACTCCAGGATGAGCTAACACACCTCTAATGCAAACAGGTAAGACCAAGAAGAGGACTGGGGAAGTCTAGAACAGGGTAGATGTAACTGCTACATTTCAGGCAGTTCTAAGATCTTTCACGGATGCAGTCTTGAGTATTTTAAAATCAAATTAGATTTACAAGCAGCTGAAAACTTTCCAGATCGTGCTGTTTTCATGCTTTTCAAATACAGATTTTTCTGCATTGGTATGGTGTGGCATATTTTTTAAAGGACTGTGGTAACTCAAAATAGCACTGAATGCATTCAGTCAGTGAACTGAATGCTTGGCCTTAAGTATATTTTATGAACAGCTGGAAGGGCATTTTAGACAAAAATCCCAACTACTAAATGAAAGCAGAGGTTTGACCAAAGATTGTTCATGCATACGAGGAAGGCTGTAGCCATCCTGAAGCTTCTACATAACTGGAAGAACTGAGGTTTCCTGTGCTTGCCGCTGGCCATAGTAACCACCCAAAACACCAGGTATATTCCACAGCAGGGGATCCTGCTGGCAATAGTGGAGCTCCCTCTATCACTCCTGTCACCTACCTGAGGGCAGATCCCTCTCTGCAGCCTAGTTTAGTGCTGGAATCTCTCTCCCTCTCTTGCTCTTGCTTTTTCTGAGATAGAGAAAATGGAGCAGAGCAGAAGCAGACCATCAGACAATCTTTTGCTTTCATTTATTCTCATTTTAAAATCTTTGAGAAAACAGGCAAGCTATCAGTCAGTGGTTTCTTTCTCTCCAAGGTTTCCTTATAGAGAAATATACTAGATTATTTCTTTAAAGTGAGAATAATAATACCTATCCTCCTTTTAAGATGCATTGTGATCCAGTGGAAGAGAGCTTTATAGCAGATCAATACTATTTTACATTGCTCTAAAATTATAGCAAGTAATAGGATCTGGGCTTTTCTTTTCCCCCCACTTTGGTCTCACTTAAGCCAAACTTTTGCAAGAGTTTATGAAGGGACAATAATATTTTATGTGTGGTTATAAACCTCTTCAGATTTATCTTCAGATTTCCACAGCAAATCTCAACATATTATTTGTGCTCAGCTCTCCCCTGCACTGATTAAAATCATTAAGGAATAACAGGGAAGACCATTGCTCCGGCTGCAGAGTGTTTTCCAGACTTCACTTCAAGGTGCACAGAGATGCCCTTGGTCCTCCAAGAGATCTGGCACCATGTCAGAGCCCACAGTCCCACTACTACTAATAAAGATGCTAGTGGAGGAGATGCTGCTAAATCCAGTGTGGGATGAAATCAGGCCCTTTACCACTTGCAGTTGCAGCCTGCTCCCCTCGGAGAGGTTTTCTTTCATTTCCCCCCTCTGCTGCCTTGCTGCAGCTCTCCAGAAGCCTGCCTCCTCCCTGCCAATACTGCTTCCCATCTCACTCGCTGAGTGCCGCCATCTCCGTGGCATTCGGGTCCCTAGAGTGCCTTAAGGCGAGCTGAGGGCTTCAGATATTCATGATCAGTAAATTTCACTGTACAAACAAAGCTATAAATCCACTGCGCGTGGGTAAGGCTGGCACCTTTCGGAATGGAACTGCTTTTGTTCCTGAGGTGCCTATTGAAAAAGCAGCTTGGACTTCCCGTTCTCCGGACTCTTTCATCTTCTGAGAGTGAACTATGGACCCAGAGTGTTTTATTCTGGCATCCACAGAATTTACAATGCCTGTTTTGAAGCGCTCTCCCTGATAAGACATATTGAGAAAACAAGGAAATAAAAGTAGACAAGATACTTAGTTTAGGCATTTTTCTTCATAGGCTACAAGACTCATACATTTTCTGGCTCTCAGAATAGCACTTTTATCCTTTTAAGAAACTTTAGAACAGAAAGATACTGAGGCCCATCTAGGTCAATCCTCTCTAAATTGTCAGGCATTATGTGATTATTTTTAAAATATGCAAATTGTAACAAACAGTTTCAAAAGTATTAGGAAATTACCAGAGAATGTTAGAGAAGAGCTTTTGAGAAGCTTCAGCTTCAACTTCACCTGTATCAGTCCCTAACAAATATGCTATTGATGTCTTTTTTATGTTAACAGGGCACAGGCAAGCTACTATGTAAGAAGCTGTATAATTATAAAACAAAATTTGATCAGGAGCTTACACAGTAAATTCCTTGCTGTTATAGGCATTCATTTCTGTCTTTTGCACTACAATCTTCTTGTAATATCTTAACGTGCTGCAAATTATATAGTAATTACAGGTGGAATACCTTGGTATCTTCAACCATTATAACCCTGCATTTTGCAATAAGAAATGATGTGTCTTGTCAGTGGCCCACCCTAAAGTCAGTGGGGTTTTTGTGCCTATATGAAGTGGCCTGGACTGCATATTAGCAAGAAAAAGGGGTTAATAACTTAGGCATGAATGAGCAAATGCAGGAACTAGGAAAAAGGGTAGGAAGAGTTTTTGATTTTTTTTTTTTTTGTGTGCATGTTTTGATATTATCCAAGATTTGTTTTAGGATGTATCTTCAGGGTATTTTATTCCCATCTCCAACAGGCCACACGAAAAGTGGATTTCTGTTATATTTAAAAGACCTATCGATTCCCACTGCCAACCACGACCATAGTCACATATTTTCTTTGTGTAAAACATATTATATAATTTTATGTTTTCTTTTGCTGTTTTTCTTGCTTTTTGATCAAGAAACTAATCATTTCCTTTTGTGTGCTTGAACCTACGGACTTAGAAATTAGCCTCTTGGTACTTCCAGATTTGTTCTCTCTCCTGAAGGTTTGCCCAGCGCATGCAGAGCACCACATTTCAGATAGGTTATTACACTATTAGACACACTACAGGCTGGTGCAGCGATTGGCAGCATGTATAGTTTGGTACGAGTAGTGATGCTCCAGAGCCTGCATTTTGGTAGCGGCACTAGCACCACCCCTGATCTGTAGGGGTGGATGTGATAGCTATTTCAAGCTGCTCAGCCTTGCTGCCTTGCTTGTCTTTGGCATTTTGTTGAGACACTTTTCTTTCTTTCTTCTTCTTTTTTTTTTTTTTTTACCTTTAAAATATGAAAAATATACTGATTTTCCCATAATGTAAGTCCTGCATATAAGCTACTGCTGTCATGAACATGTGGCATTTTGGCCTGAATATGTGAAAAGGAGCAAATCTGAATTACTGCTCTCACTGATTATTTCACATTTGCAGTCAGTGCTCTCTTTGTAGGGCTATGAACAGCTAAATACTGCTGGCAAAGAAAAAGCATGGAGAAAACATTAATGAAAACAGAGATTATTAAGAAGCATTTAGATATATCTGATGAACTTTAGTTTTGCTTCTATTCCACCTATACGTAATTTAAACAGCTAAAATTAGGCTGCATTGAGCTTTGGACTGCCACAAGAGGCTGATTCTGTTATTCTAGCTGCTTGTTTAAAGTTCCTTCTGCAGAGATCTCTGCAGTTTGCAGTCTGCAATGCATTCCTGTGGACTGATAACATTGTACCTGTGAATAAAACCACATGCAATCCTTGTTCTTCACTACAGTGAGATTAGGAAGCACTGCAGAGCACTGCGGAGAAGTGGAGCATGCATGTGATCAGCATCGCACTCTTCACTTCCACTTCTCACTGAAGCTGGCAAGGGCAAGGGTAGAAGGGATTCAGGTGTAGATCTTTGATATTTCCATGCAAAGTGTACTCTGAAAATGAAATAATGCTTCAATATTTTTATTTCTTCAAAACAGAACTCAATTCTCTCAGTAGCAATCCCCATGGTAGCTGTTACTGCCCAGGCTAAGATCCCTGTCCGTGTCAGGCTGGCCCAGGCTGGGGAGCCCAGCAATTCTCTAGTGTGAGCAATCCTGAAATGGCCAAGACTGCACCGGATAACTCAGTGATGCATCTTTTCAGGATATGGAAATGCTGGTGTTTTCCTGGGATCTGAGACTCAGTTGCACTGACATGCTTGCCAATGTCAACCTATCCAAACTCTTTATAGCTTTGTTACTCCTTTCTTTCCATATAATTTACAGCTTGAATCTTTGGAGGCTGTGGCAGATAAAGCAAGTCATTGTGGGATTTTTAATGGAATCTCTGACTAAAACTTGCTCTTAACTGCTGAAAAGTACAGAGCAAGGAAAAAAAAATGCAAAGAGCATGATGCAAAATCCCTTTTTTCACTCATCCAAGATGACCTAGATCCTTTTATTTTTCCTTTGAGGGACTCAGAGTTTTCAGGTTTCTTATGCTTTCCCTTCAGTCTTCTGAGAACAGGAAGAAAAAAAAAAAAAAAAAGGAATTTCAGGTTTAGGGATGTGTCCCAGAGTTATAGCTTACACCACTGTAAGGATGTTTGCTTTTCATTTCACTCTTTTCTCTGTCACTGGACCAAACAAATGCATTCTCTTGTTATGCTGCCTGGACTCATTTAAATTGAGCAGAATCAGAATTTTATTTTCCATTCACAGGGTCTCTCCTATGTGTAAATGAATACTCTAAAACCTTCTGTATGCCCTCAATCGATAATATAAAAGAAAAAAAAAACATGGAGGATGCACTGCGTACTGCAGAGGCTGCAATCAAAATTGCAGAGCTAGCCTGCTGACTGATAGGGATATGTGTAAGTACTATGTGTTTATATACACATCATTCCAGTCCAATAGTGTTTTTTTTCCATTTTCTAGTTTCAGACAGAGAAAGACACATGTAAAGGAGAAAGAATGACACACTATTTTAGAAAGCATCTCTCGATTAATATTTTCAAAACCAACTTATCTTTTTGGTCACCTCAGTATCTCAGTGCTTCCTTTTTTCTTAAATGAAATGTACTGGTCATCTAGAAACTTGTACTATGATAGCAGACACTGAAGAGCTGGTCTGATAGGGGTATATTCCTCCTGCTACTTTGATTTTACTAAAGAAATGCAGACTTTGGATATGTTGTATTGTTACTGTCTTCTAATTTCCACCTGCAGCAGCATAGAATCATAGAATCCCTTCCAACCTTAAGCATTCTATGATTCTATGAATCATAGAATGCTTAAGGTTGGAAGGGACCTCCAGAGATCATCTAGTCCAACCCCCTTGCACACGCAGGGTCTCCTAGAGCATGTGGCACAGGGTGGTGTCCAAGCGGGTTTTGAAGATCTTTTGAAGGCCATTTCCTCTAGTTCTATCACTGGCCGCCACTGAGGAGAGGCCAACCCATCCTCCTCACTCCCTCCCTTGAGGTACTTATACACATTGATCAGGTCCCCTCTCAGCCTTCTCTTCTCCATGCTGAACAGGCTCAGCTCTCTCAGCCTTTCCTCATAGGGCAGATGTTCCAGGCCCCTAATCATCTTTGTGGCCCTGCGCTGGACTCTCTCTAGCAGCTCCACGTCCCTCCTGCACTGGGGAGCCCAGAACTGCACACAGTACTCGAGGTGTGGCCTCACCAGGGCTGAGTAGAGGGGCAGGATCACCTCCCTCGACCTGCTGGAGACGCTCTGCTTAATGCACCCCAGGATCCCATTGGCCTTCTTGGCCACGAGGGCACACTGCTGCCTCATGGTCAACTTGTCGTCCACCATGACGCCCAGGTCCCTCTCTGCGGGGCTGCTCTCCAGGAGGTCGGTCCCCAGCCTGTAGGCATGTCTAGGGTTATTCCTCCCCAGGTGCAGGACCCTACACTTGCCCTTGTTGAACTTCATGAGGTTACTCGCCGCCCAGCTGTCCAGTCTGTCCAGGTCCCTCTGGATGGCAGCGCAGCCCTCAGGGCTATCAGCTATTCCTCCCAGCTTAGTATCATCAGCAAACTTGCTGAGGGAGCGCTCCAACTGCTGAGGGAGCATCCTCTGTGTTTAGAAATATTGCTATCTGGAATAGATGTTACGTAACATGCATTGGTATTTGTAATTCACACCACAGTTTTGTGATATTATGTTTTGCAATTAGTAGGGCTATATTTCAACTCAATTTCCAAACAAAAAAAGAGGGTATTTTATAGTTGGAAGTGGATGACCAGACTCTTCAACCAATTAGCAAAAAATCAAAAAGATGATGAATCATGTGTTGCTAAGCCCACAAGTAACTACACTAAGTAAGTTCAAATCAACAAAAAAAATAGTAAGAGATCACATAATTACCTATGATGTACTCTTGAACTGCAAGAGGAGCATAAAGTACCTACTACTTCCAAAACCAGTGTGAATATTCCAGTGTTGTTCTTCATTAGCAATGAAATGTCTAGTACATAGACATGAGGCCAAAGTAAAAACGTTTCATAAGAATACACGTATTACTTAGTTCAAATAAAGAATTTCATGTTAGTTCTCCTCTTGCACAAAAATCAAGATGACCAAAGTAGCATCTAAATGGAGACAGTGCTTAAGTGCTTTTTTTCCATGTTGAGGGATATGAAGGGGATTGTAGTCGTGTTCACACTGTTAAGGTGCCAAAAGGCTAAATTTGTTGAATGTATTTTAAGACATCTTTTAAGAAAACTAAAGCTTTAACACAGGGCTTAAACTCCAGGGTCATCTGTATGGAGAACAAAGGAAGGAGTATAGTCTAACAAGGAACAGGCTGGCAAAGGACTAAGTGATGATCACCTGCATTTGAACAAACTGTCTATCCCCTCATAAAAAAATCTCTGTCATTTTTATTTGGCTCTTTAACAGCAATACACCAAGAAGCAATAGCTCAAAGTCCAAAACGTAAAATGCAGATCTAGTGCCTATCTGAATGTCCTAGTCAATGCAATAGCCACATGGGGAGATAACATTTCCACTGAGGCATAGGGGATTGCTTGGAAAAATGCACCTCTGCTTCACTACATTACCAGTAGTGTGCCTCATTGCCTATAAAGATTCCTGTTGTGGTTAAATATATCTGGTTTTGAAAACCTTATCAGAAGCAATCTTTTGAAATCTGAAAAACATGTCAGAGAGTAAAATTAATTATATACGCATGTTATTTTTTCCCCTCACTGCTCTCTAATGGGCAACATTTTTGGAGCAGAAGAAAAATGTTTTTGTTTCCATGGCAACAATATTTCATGCTTTTCCTTTCTGTCACAAAGCATGGTTTCTGAGCACATTTAGGAAAATGGAAATGTGGGTAACTCAGAAGGATAAAACCAAGCCCAGTCAATTTTCCTCTAAACAAATATTTGTGTTTGGTCTTGTATCCATTGGCTCTGAAATTTTCAAGGTCAGGGTGTTTGTTTGCAGTGCTGATAGTGTTCCCATCAAACACTTACATCTGTTTGCAACGAGAAGTCGTATTTAAATGTGTCTGGGATGTTGCTGATACTCCCCTAAAATAATTGAAATAACTAGGAGAGGAAGCAGCACCGCAGAGCATCTTTCGGAGGCGCAAGCAGGCAGTTGCAGCACTGCAGGGCTTAGGGCTCGCGGTGTATGCAACATACAAGAACACATGGTGGAAGAACCATGTCGTTAATTTATAAGCTACACGAGGATCTCTCTTTTGTTCTGGGCAGTGCTAAGCATGCTGTCAAAGTTCAGCAACAGGCAGTTAGCACAGAAAACTGTCAAGCTGATCTCTTAGGGCTCTTTGTTCTTCTTTTTAGTTCCTTCTCAGCATGAACCTCTATAGAGTTGATCTCTTTCTTGCTGCTGGAGCTGCTTCTCTCAGAATATTTTTTTTTGCACTCATCAGGACAAACTTTCAAGTCTGCTCCAGAAATGTTTATTTGTAGGAAATGAATGTGTTTTAACAAAAGAAATGGAGATCCCACACTAGAATACACACTGTGGTAGTACTTGACTGTATAAAGCTCTATGTAGTCGCTCGGCTTCAAAACAGAATTTAAGTGTTTTTATTGGAGCCATTCCAACCTGAAGCAAAATATGGGTGTTTTTATTGTTTTGATTAAAAAAACCCTCACAGTTGTCAAACTGAAAATATTCCTTACAGGAACTGCTGTTCACTAACAGAAAATTCTCTAGCAGTTCTTTTCCTAACTTTGATAAAAGTGGCTTGAATTGACAAACAGTAAACTATTGAAAGGGCTAAAATTTAGGCCACAAAATGTGATGCTTCTGATTTTTTCTTGCCATCTCCCCTGTGGAATCATTTAACTTTGCACCAAAGTGGGAGCAGTTGCACACCTCAGGCAAACTCTTGACCTGGTGCAAAAGCAGCCAGTGTTTGGAGAACTCTCCCCTGGGAATGCGGTTGATGGATTATTTTGGGCATAGTTGTAGGGTGGCAGAAGAAATTGGTGTGTTTTTTATAAGTGCACCTGGCCCTGAAAGACTTGTATTGAATCATGGCACTTCTGGAAGCATCATGAGTGCGGTGGTTAAGTTAGTTAGACAGATGTGCAGTGGCAGGGAACGGAAGAGACTGAGGCTTTTCGCCTTCTTATTAGCCCTTTTCATCTAAGTTTTTTTAAGTCTTACTTGTTGCCATATAAAAGACATCTTAGTTATCAATTGCAGTGCTGACTTCTAATTAACCACCATCAAAGAACATTCTGGCTCCTGCTCAGATAATATAAAAGATGATCTAAGCTGAAACAAGAAAACAAAATTGTGCTGTTCCAGGTGGCTCCTTGCCTCAGCCAGCTTTTCTCTGTGCAGCTCTTTTGAATGCTAAGAGGGCTAAACCTCTCTGATCTTGGACACAAGGAAAAATGCTACAGCATGTCCATTCATTTTAATAGGGGCTGTGAGCATTTTTGCATGCACAGCTCCTGCTCTTGGTTTATTAATGCCCTTTTTGTAACAAACGTATTTCTTACAGTTGGTGGGATTGGGGTCCTAGTTAAGGCTTGTCTTTATTACTGTAAAAGCTGTGTTTTATCTCTAGGTACGATGTACTTCAGGTAGCCTGAGGTAAAATTATAGTGAAGGAAAAGCACAAGGTAACTTTGCACAAGGGTACAGATTGTGTTTCCAGTGTGTTTTTAGCTTAGAATAGCTGCATGCTAGTTACCCTGAGGTGAAAAGTGAAGTTTTGCTAGCAGGAAGTTTGAGGTCTTACTCCCATTTGTTTTCTGAACCTGAAAAATGGTAGAAGCACTGCTTTTTGTGCTTGCTGCATTTTTTTATGTGTGCCTGTTTTGTAATATTTTGTGTTTAGTACTGAAAATGAATCAGTAACGAAAAAATACCAGGGGTACAACATGAAGGATGCAAAAACTTCACTGCTGAGCTGAGGCACTGAATGAAGAATTACAATTGGGTTTTATCCGAAGGCATAAAACCCCCTGAAAAATGGAGGTTTGTAATGGAAAGGCTATTGCTGACACAACCTTAACTTGAACATTGCCAACGGTCATACTATCACTTTATATAGCAATTTAATGGCCAGATTTTTGCCTTGCCAGTGGGAGCACTGCCAGTTGAGGTGATTGGGTTTGCACATTATAAAACAGCTCAACCTTGGAGTGCACTGATGTAAAAGCACTCATTCTTCATTAGCCAAATTTAAAATAATGGTCTGAAAACAGAAGCATGTGACTCATGTGTTCTATTTGCACTTGTACTGGATTCATACAAGTCACCTCACCTCTAAGTTTAATGGGTTTAATGGACAGTTAAAGTGTTTTAGGCAGTCTATAATAGGTAATTGTGATGGCATTCAACAGCTGAAATTGGCATTTTGTACTTTTAGTAACCTGTGTGTAGCAGAGCCTGGTCCACTGGACCAGCTTCTGCTTATAGCTTGGGGACTGCTTCTCAGTTCATTTTATTTCACCAATCCAGCTGGTTTAAACAACCTATTTCCTTTGGAAAAGCAATAAATACAGTAAGAATCAAATTGCCTTTCGTCAGTCATTGATTTTTCTCCACGATCTAAAATTGTCAGAAACTGGAATTTCAAATCTTTGGACAATTTGGATATTTTCAAAAATATTTTTCCTGCCATATGAAGAAAAAATATTGCATTGGGACCAACAGCTTATTTTGGTTTTATGACATGAAGTATGGTGATGTTATATGATATTATGACATACTTAAAATATAACCCCCTCCATGAATTACATAAGTGTATAACTAAAATACTATAGAACATATGTAATACGTCCATTATGTGCATATATAATGTGGGTGTAATTTAAATTACTTGAAAGCACAACTTTTCATTTATTTTAGTAGAGATCTGTCACTTCAGTAATATTTTGATCTGATATTTAAATCTAAACTAACTGAAATGACTAAACATTTCAGCTTTGTCAAAAATGATTTTCACTTAACTTGGTTCCTGATGAAAATCCCATTAAAATGGACATGTTTTCAAATTTCAGTTTGACTTTTTTTTTTTTTTTTTGCTAAAATGTATTTTTCAGTTCATAACAAAACTAGTCCATATTCTTTTCTTAGGGCTATCCTGATCAGACGCTGCTTATTATATCAAATGTTAAATGTTGCATGGGGCATTTATTTAGTTTACCTGCCCCAGTGGGGCAACTGCTCCAGACTGGGGTGACCAAACCTGTCTATCAGCAGCCCTAAGACCCTAACAGCAAAGATGGTTTTCCTATTCACAGGTGAGGCACTGTCACTGATACAACAAAATGATTCGCTTGGTGGATGAGGGAAGAGCAATCTTCATATTGACTTCAGGAAGGCATCTGACACTGTCTTCCATAGCATGCTCATAGACAAGCTGATGAAGTTTGAGCTAAAAGTGAGCTGACCATGAGGTAGACTTAGATCTGTCTGAACTGTGGGGCTCAGAGGATTGGCAGCGGTGCTGCCAAGTCCAGCAGGAAGCCAGTGACCAAGGTTATTTCCTAGGTGTCAAAATTAAGGCCTATGCACACTTCTTCAGTAGTGGCCTGGGCAATGGGTGGATCTCCAGCGATCCCTTCCAACCAGACATATTCTCTAATATTGTGTGATTCTGTGATCTGTGAGCAGCTAAGGAGGGGACAGCACTCCTTGGGTGGTGGGAAGAGAAAACTCAGGTACATCTTTTCCAGTGTCATTCATCTAGGGAAGAGTACTCAGTGGTGGCCAGTGATAGAACTAAAGGAAACGGCCACAAATTGAGGCACCAAAAGTTCCACAGGAACTTGAGAAAGAATTTATTAACAGTGAGGGTGACAGAGCCCTGGCACAGGCTGCCCAGAGAGGTGGTGGAGTCTCCTTCTCTGGAGATCTTCAAAACCCGCCTGGACATCACCCTGTGCCACATGCTCTAGGGGACCCTGCGTGTGCAGGGGGGTTGGACTGGATGACCTCTGGAGGTCCCTTCCAACCTTAAGCATTCTGTGATATGGAAATAAACAGTATCCTTCCAAACAGCTGCTGGTGTTGTTCTGAGGCTAATTCACAGAAGGAATTTACACCACTCCATTCCCTATCATATTGCAAGGAAAGTCCCACTTCTGCTTAACCAACTCCCCGTCTACCCTACATTAGTACCGCTTGGGTTCACCACTGCCTAGGGTACTGTACTGAAGAAAGAGAGTGAGGCTAATATATCTGCATCCCAAGCCAAGATCCTTGAAAAAGAAAACAAAACACTGAGGGACAATCTGGGATTTTGGATCTTTTCCCTAAGCTTAACTGTTTTCAAAGACTTTGAAAACATCTGGGAAGACACCTGAGCATTTTCACACAGACACACAGAATGAAGTCCCAGTATGCCCAGGAAACTCAGCATTTCAAGATGCGTGGAAGGGAACGGGGCAGAAATAGACTTCTAAAGCACTTGTGTTCAAGTTGTTCTTCATGTGTGATTTGTTGGAGTACGTGGGCAGAGATATGCAAGCAGGTGGTACAAGCTTAACCTTGCTGCATATGACAGGCTTTAACTACCTCCTTCATGGAGCCTCTGCTCTCTCCTCGTGTGAGCCTTGCAGGCTGTGTGCAGGGATGCACAGCTGTAACCGCCGTGACAATGCACACGCTGTGCAAGAAGTCAACACCTATTCCTTTCTCCTTTTCTTCCCTTCACATGAATCCCAGTGTCGGTTATGTTTGTAGAACTGAATTCCAAAGGGAAAAGAAGAATGAAAATAATATGAAAAGAAACCTGTATCGATTGTTTTTCTGCTAGGCTTATGTAAATGGAGATTTAACTGTATTTATGTAAATACAGCTTTTAGCACAGCTTTTACTCTTGGTCTTATTGATGAAAATCCTCTGGAGTCTCTCTCTTTCGGTCCATAGTGAACTGTGTCACTGCTTTTTGTAAGTCAGACACTTTAAGTTATCTCAGAAATCTTGAGCTGGCTTCTGCTTGATGCCAGAGACTTTGCTGTAGCTCTGCTCAGGGTCAATTGTTCCTTAAGCTACTTTTAGACTCTGCTCGAAATGACAAGCAAATCAATCTTTTCTATTCAGGAGCTGATGAAACTCAACATTTTATAAAGTGTTGCCATTAGAGTATGAACTGAGTAGATGGCTTTCAGGTCTGTTCAATGTCACTTTACACTATTTTGCTAGGATTTCTATAAATGCAGAATACTAGCCTATATGAGGCTGTTAAACACAAGTAACCAGATCAAGTAAAAGACATCCTTTTTTTATAAAGATATGGGTGCACTAAGATTCTCTGCCCCTTCTCTCTCTCTCTGTTTGTGTATACGTATACACATGCTAGATATACACACATATACTGAACATTAAAGAGCTACCATGTGACTCTATACATAATACTGGGTGTAATTAGTAGACATTATATAGTGCACAATATTGAATGAGATCACATGATCCATAATAATTTACAGTTAGATGACTTAATATTGTTTTATCTTATCTCTAAATAACAGCATCAGATGGTGACATAAATTTATACCTTTGTCTTAGTTCCATCACCTGCCTATTATTAATACTGAAACCTCTATGCTAGTGAATCAACTTACTATTTTATTTTGCAAAAAATGTAATTAGGTTATCCTTTTGGTAGTGATCCTTGATTCACTCTCTCCCCTGCTGATGCTAAAGTGAGTGAAGTTTTGGTTCATTAGGTCTCCGCACTTTGCAATGACTGCCAGCTTAATCTTCAAGATGTAGCACACAATTCAGTTGCATGAAGGGCTATGTGAGAGGCTGTCATAGTGGCAAGAATCATTAAGAATGATTTCTGGTTTTGGATGTGTAGTTTCTATGCATTCAACAAAGCAGGAAATTTTCTGAAAAAGGCATCTTGTGTCGCACACTGAAAACACCCAGTACATCACAGTTACTTCTGTAGTCTGGTTTAAAGTTGTACTGTGAAGATCTGCACAGTTAGTTCTCTTTACACAGTTGGTCAAACACTGTGGTCAGTTATGAACTGGAGATCTTTCAAGTGTCTGACGAGCAATAGAGCTGAGTCCCTCAGCTGTGGAAATGCTTCTCAGAGAACAGCTGTGCATTTGAAAAAGCTCTTCTGAAACTTCCAAATTTTAATTGAAATGGCTCGGGATTGCACCTTCTGGTGAGGCTGGAGATGAGCTGAAAATAAATAATGACTGGAAATTCACATAGAGTTTTGAATTACAGGGCATTAACACTTCCGCACAGAATATCTACATCCTCTATCAGGAATGCTCTTCTCTGTTCTTCATCTCTTCCATTTATCCTGACAAGTGCCTGAGCGTTATTATTTGGTTTTGGTACTTTTGGACAATTTTTATGCTCTTTTCATTTAAGTTCTCTGACTGGTGCCAGGTGAAATCCTTCTGGCCCATCCTATTATGTCCTTCAGACTAGCAAATGCTATTAATTTTGTGTATCTGAGAGTTGGGAGAGAGAAATGCCATGTTGGATGACTGTATTCCCAAAGGTTTTGACAGAGAGAGAGAGAGAAGGAGAGAGAAGGAGAGAGAAACCAAGAGGATTTTCCCTTATATTCCAGCATAAAAGAACATCAATCCTTTTACATTGCTTCAGCTTTCCTGTCCCTCTCACACGGGCATTTGAGTGTGTAATTTCTCGTCATGGCTGTTGAAATACATATTTCTACTCTGCTTTAGGAGACCTACAGGAGACCTAGCTAGGATGTGCAGTTCTATTCCTGAGGGTTAGAAGGAAGAGCCAAAGGCCTTGAGTCTAAATACTTATATGTTAGGAAATAAGATTCTCAGTTCACCTACCAACGGTCAATCTGTTAAAACAAACATAACTTGACAACACTGAGTTCTGAATCTTATTGTGGAGGCAGCAATTGATTTTTGGTGGGGGGACAACATTAGAAAATTTACATTTTTGCCTGTTTTAAGAGTAAGAATACTTCCCCCCCCTCCCCAAATTTATGGATTTAGTGAATTGCAAATTCCATTTGACTGAGTTCTCCTTAGTCCTTTTATAAATAGTCATTTTATAAACAGCATTACCATCAGAAAGTCTATCTGATGTACTATCAAATTTCAGATTTGATTTTTAATTCACTATCCCTTCAGTCAATATGGACCTTTGCTACCCTCTTTTTTGTATCTGATTGAAATTCTGATTAGTGGGTCTCACAGTTGCAACCAAAATCATGGAAACTGTTTGGTCATGTCAGGGACCAATGTTCAAATGACTTTTAAAAATATATTTAGAATGTTATTGAATTTTTATGAAGAAAGAAGAAGTATTAATAGGTAGCATGCATAATTAAAGTATAATGTTTTGTCACTTCATGCAGAGCTTTCAAGACTATTAATAGCTGCTTTTTCATAGTTTAGGGAATAGGGAAGTTGGCACCTCTCAGAAGTAACTGCTAAGACTGAGTTTTAAATAAATCAGTAAATATGATACTTCTGATCTCCAGGAATGTGAGAACACAAAACTCAGGACAATGAGTTTGACAAGAATGATGCAATCCTGAAAGGACAATGTTAAAATTACAATTTAGCAAATTCTCTCAGATATTGAATACTGCAAGGGGATTAAAATATTGTTTTGCCTTTAGTTATTGGAAAACATGAAGAGACTGTAATTTCGTGCTTGTCAAAAAGACTTTTGAATGCATTTAGCAATAGTACTTACAGATTCTCAGGTTGTCATTATCCATATGCTTATAACCTCTGGCAAAAATGTCAAATCCAATAATTCAAATCTCAAAGATGCTTATACTCAATATATGTTTAAGTATAGATATATCTGAGAAAGGTATCAGTCTGGTGAGTTACAGAGAAGCCACTAAGAGGTTTCATATCAGTTTCTTTTATAAACTTCTGTTTTTATACTTTCATGAATTCCTGTAGCATTTGCCTTTATGACATAGCTTGCCATGCCTGAGAAAGTATTTGTATTCAGCAGAATCCTTTCAACTGCCTTTGAATTATAAAAGAATCCTACTTAAATATATGAAGCAAATCCTACATGTTTTTTCTCAAGGTAGGAGGAAGGGGAAATATTTCAAACCCAAACAACTTTTATACTTTAAATTGTTCATGTACAATAGCTCATAATGAGCACCTGAATCAATTTGAAAGGATTTAAGGAAGTGTTCACATCATCTTGTCTTAGGCAGCAGATATAATCAAGCCTATTACCCAAACTCTTCCTATTGTCAGATTCTCTAAAGAGCTCTGATTTACACAGCCTGAATCATCCGTCAAAGAGCCTGTTTCTCTCTCCGTTCACCATTGCAAAAAATATATAGAGAATAATTGGTTAAATTAGATGGCTTAAGTTGGAAGCTATGAATACTCGCTTTAGTCATAGGACAAAGATATTGTCAGTCTTTACAAATGTGCCCTGATGTGTATGAAATGAAGTGGAAAAAGTTATCCTCTCACAGGGCTTCACAGAAACTGTGCAGCATGCCAGAGAGATGTGCAGGATGCAGAGCACCTGATTTAACAATAAGCTATGCTTTCATTGCCTTTAAAAAGCATTATTAGATATTCTGACGAATTTATATGGTCTTTATATGTTTTCTTTATTTTAAAGGAGTGAAGGAAATGTCCCTTCCCTCATCATGTTGCCTATGGTTGCAGTGCTATCTTGGCATCACATGGTGGAGGAGTAGCTCTACAGCCTTCTCCTTATTTTGAGGCTTAATCTGGCTTAATACAACTCCTTACTTTTTCTTTAGATCAAGTGATTTCTCAGTCACTGTTGGTGATGTTTATAGTGGGCTACTCACTCTGCAGCAAACAAATGCATATGCTGTTAAGAATTTGCCTGTTGGGTTCAATTTGAGCTAAAAAAACCCTTGAAAAACAACCAAGACTCAATATAGCTGCTTAAAAATTGTCTGTACGGTATTATTGTAGATGTGAATTGATAGGCTTAAACCAAAGTCATGATTTTATCCATGATTTAAATCATGAGGCAAGAAATCTTGATTGAACTCATTACTGGGTTTAGTCTTTGTTGTTATACTTTCAAATTATTTTCTTAAAAAGACTTGATTGTTATTTTTTGTTATCTATAGAGACATGTTGATTTTCAGCTCAATGCCAGTTAAGCCTACACATTAAACCTACACGCTGCTATTCCTTGATTTAACATTTTATCATTAAAATGTCAGATGACATTTATCTTTTATTGTTTGAATACTTTTACTTATTCTTTATGTCAAATTGCTTTAGATGGAAACTGGAGTTGTATTAAGTTGGAGTTCTATTTAATTGCAGAAAATGCATCTTCCAAAGCCTTTTATTAATAAATTTATTTTAAATAGACTTGTTACTTTTTTAATTAAAACATTCTGTAGTTTGAACTGATTATTAATCAAAAAGTATTCATTTTAGCTAGTGAACTAAACTGGTTGCTTATGGTTACAATCTCCTCAAGACTTGAAAATAATTAGCTTTTAGGCTTTCATGGCTTGTTTTTGTTTGTAAATTGTGCAAGACAGACAAACTATCATTTTTAATCTCACTCACTTAATTTCTTTACTTTTAATTAACTAATTACGGCACTAAACTGGTAAACCAGATGAATGAAAAACAATTCTTCCATCTCTTGAAGAAGACCTTCTAAAATAACTGATTTCAGAAATCTGTATTTATTTTTAAATTATTTTAAACCCTTTATTATTTAATAAAATGTCAGATTTTTATACTTGAGTAATACTTGATTTCTAAAAACACATCCATTTTATTTTGTCTCCAAGCAGTACAGACCTAACTCAAATATCTTACAAGTGGATTTGTGTTTAAGATGTGAGGAAAGAAAACTCATTGAGACCAAAGCAATTTTACCACAATAGTCTAAGGTGCAAACATAACTTCTCAAGCACATAATTGAAATTGATTTTATGTGAAATCAATTTAATAGAATTCGTACCTGTTGAAATCAACGAGACTACATAGAAAAGTAAGATTTACTTGCTTGCATTGGGCTGCCAAATTGTGCACAAATAGTTTGAAACCATATGAACAGAAAAATCTTCTGCTATATCATGAAAAAAAGATTTCTTTATATTTTTCCTTTTTCAAGGCTGAAATTCCTCCAGCAAAAGGGCTTCTTTGCATAAACTAAGACAAACAAACAAACAAACAAAGTCTTTTGAACAATCAAGCTGTTAGAAAGCAGGTAAACTACTTGGCAACACCTTTTTCCTTTTTTTTTTTTTTTCTTTTTTTTTGGGGAGGGGAATTTTTGTGTGCAAATTCAAGCTTTTAAAGGATTATACTCGGAAAATGAAGTATGTGCTGTAAAAGTATGTAAGCACTCCGGCATGGCTGGGAGTAATGCCTTCTGCACTGTGTGTATGTAAACCTTTAATACTTAATTATTATCATCTTAGCTCTGCTTTGCTTGCATTGCTGTAGAATTTTGAGTGAGAGTGCGGAGCCAGTGCACCACTAGATGTTGCTCTAAGACAATGTCTAACAAAAGAATAAACTTAAAAAAACACACACTCCTTCGTATTTGCATCCATCAGCCCTGTTCCTTTTAAAGTAATTCACGTATTAAATTTAAAACTTTTAAAACAGGTCTCTCTTAAAAAAAGAAAAAGAAAAGCAAATCAAAAGCATCATGAACTGCTATTAAAACACACAGTGTCCAAGTTAGCATAGTTCTGGGAATAGAATACGGATAAGAATGCTATTTTATCAAAATACTTTGATTATATAAGACTGTTATTTCTAATTCTTGAAATACTTTCTCTTAAGTAAATTCCATCCTTTAAAAAGGCAAGGCATGCACTCCTTATGTCTTCTGTTTCCATCTAAGGGTCATGCCTACTCACAGTCCTTACTTAAATTATTTTGCTGCTCTTGGCTGAAATATCATCAGTGTTTCTTGGTATTTAGCTAAGTTAATCTTGATTTAGGGGTGCTTAGTAGTTAAATAGAAGAGGTGCTAGTTTAGTCGTTACGAAAACAAATCTACAGAACTGCAAGACATTTGCAGGTTTTACTGAAACGAGTCTATGTTTAGTCTATTTTTCAGTCTAAGCTTCGAGTATTTCACTTGCAAAAATGAATAGTCTAATAGAAGAGAAGGAAAAAACCCTCGAAAAGATTCCACTAATTCCTGTTGGAATTAGTGATGGTTCTTAGTCTGGCAGTTCAGATGAAGAAGAGATAGGTATATGGGAGATTTTTGCAGGAAAAAAGCATAAAACAGGAGAGGAGCAAATGACAGAGCTGGATACTCCATAGAGTTCTGTTTTGTTTTGGACACAGTGAACTTAAAGTAGTCACATTGCTTACACTTTGTAAATTTTCTCATTTATACTTGATTCACCTGACTGAACAACTGAAAAGGATATGATCACCATTACAGGCAGAGGGTTATTTTTTTGGGGAAATGTGAGTAGCTCTTTGTGAAGATGAAGTGAATATCAAGTGGGCATTGAGAGATCATTAACACTGTGAAATGTATTTCTGACATCTTTAAGAAAACTGCATGTATCTTTGTCTTTAGCTCTGTGGTGGCTCTTAAATGAATCAAGCCTGTGCTGATCATTTTATTTTTGTGCTTGGAGACAATATATCTTACCTCCACAGGAAATGTTTTGAATTAGTTTTTTACTAGTTCATTTATACTCCAGTCTGCTGAGACACTGTAGCTTGACCTTGCTCTACTAGCAGAAATAGTAAAAGCTTGTTTTAAGCAAAGCATTTTAAGTAATTATCTTTTAAAAGAATTTCAGTAAAACAAAAGTGAAATAATACAATATTTTAGGGCATTTATGTATTGCTGCCCATGCAGAAAAAAAAAATTAAGTTACACACACCTATTTTTAAGCCATTTTTTCAGGTGCTTTGCTGCCCATCTGCTTTTTCTTTCTTTTCTGTGTGATGCAGGCGGGCACCCACACACGCATGTGCACACACAACCATATACCAGGTTGGAAGTTAATGAAGGTGTCAACCAGTCTGCTCCGGTGACACGTAACGTGGAGCACGCGCCTACTCCCGATATCGCCGTTTCCCACAGTGTTAGATTCACTTCTGCTTTTACAAGCTGATGCATCAACACCCTGCACCCAGGAAACGATTTGATAAAATCAATTAATTAGGCTCCCTTTTAGACAGGGAGTGAAGCAGGGGGACAAGAGCTGTCAGGGCCACAGTGCTGGGCAGCCGGCACTTTTCTGTGACCATGAGCCTAACCAGCAGGCTTGTTTTAAGAGGTTAAGAATGGCAAAGAGGGGCGTTCTCAGGTCCTTGTTGGGCTTTTGTACCCAGGCAGGGTTTGGTAATGTAGCAGCGGGACACATTGGTGTGGATGTGCTCACCTAGCCAGGTGAGAGGAGGGAGGTGAGGGCTGCCCGAACATGGACCAAGCCGAGGCACAGTCATGCCCCATTTTCCTGTGGAAGAGTGAAAAACCACTAAGGAGACTTCTCCATCTGCACTGCTGTTACATATCAAAAGAAATGTCTGCATTTTTGGTAGAGATATAAAGCTACTATGTTTGAGATTTATTTCTGGCTGGTAAAAAATAGTTTTGTCTTCTTTTGGATCGAGTATGTTAGAAAGCTTTCTTGTTTCTGTGATTCAGTATCAGCTTCACTCTTTACAGACATAATGCACATATCACTGACGTTGCTCCAAAAAATAGATGGTCCGGGACCACGTTTGGGGAATTCTCTAAGTGGAAAAATCAGAAACGATCATCTTGTGCTGGGGGTGGAAGCACTCTGTCTGCAAGCTGCGAGTACAGGAGCTGGATCCGGAGAAGTCCCCATGCACATATTTACCCAACAGACTATAGCTGTTTTGAGTTGTCAGCTTGGTAGTTCAATAACGTTCACTTTTAAAAGCCTTCTGTGTATATTTAGACACTGGAGTTGAGACTGTAAAGGGCCTGCAGATGCACACTCTTTGCGCGGAGGATGCCAATGTCCTGTATCTTTATCGCAAGTGTAGGAATACAGTTTTACTTCCACCAACAATTGTCCTCATGGTAGTGAGGACAAAGCCAGGACCCTGTTGCAAAGAAATGCTTTCTGCCCTAGAAACTGAGTGGAGCAGATAGGATTTGTGTTGCCACTTGTCTTCCATTTAACTCTCAATCATCGGAGAATTTCCCGCCCCCTTCTCTTCTTCTCCCAAAGGAAAGATTTTTATTCATTGTGGAGGCATAGGATGGATGAGGCTGAAGCCGACTAGTCATATGAAAGTTATCATGATGTAGCTTATGAAAGTTATTCTATTAAGTCAAAGAGCAGCCCATGAGATAGTTTCTGTATGGCAATTAGCAGAAGACCTGCAGTCATTCCCCAGTGGCAGGCTTGACCTCTTCCCAGAGACACAGCAAGGGTTGGCGGGATCTGTAGAAATGCTGAGCTGCCTTCAGACTTGCTTGCATAAAGCTGCTGCACATCTCATACCTGCTCCTGTGTGCTGAGCAGTTTTAGTGGGTGCCTTGCCCCTGAAGGAGGAGGGAGGTGGGATTTTAATTGCCTGATAAATCTACACTTCTGTGTAAGATCCAGATCTCCTGTGGTCCTAGGAGACAGTTGGAAGAGGTATTTGAGGGGCAGATGAACAACCTGGTGAGGTCCACACATTCCACTGTCATACTTTCTCCATGATGTCTAGCCTGAATTTGCCCTTCAAGGGTCAAACTGCATCAAGAAAAAGGGCTGCAACAGTGGGATGTGATGCTAGTAGTACGGTGTTTAGAAATAGCACTTAGTTAATGAAGCTGTTTTTTGAACAGTACTAATGCTAGAAATTCAACTGCAGAATTTATGCTAAAATTTTAGGTGTGTTTTTTTTGTTGTTGTTGTTGTTCTAAGAATGGCTAAGTGGCTATGCACATGAATGGGAGATTAGTCCCTGTTCACTGCTTTGCTCATACTAGTTTCTCTGTGGTCTTGGTGGAACACACTGTTCCTGCAGGCAAAATAATACATCCATAGCATTTGGTGGTAAAATGTAACTAATGCTCTTTGAATCTATGCATGAATGGAGATGGAGCAGAACATTTTCTCTCAAAGTGTTTTAGGAGCTAAAGTTTAAAACTTCTTAGAAATTCACCCATCACTAGGAGTTTGTATCACCTGTGCTGCAGGTGCAGGCCCTTATCAGCTAGGAATCAGGATAGGACTACCACATAAATAAAATAAGCCTATCTCATTTTACATGGGTGATCACATACCAGTCTTAAGAGAACTTGCAATCACTGCCGGGGTGAATCAGCTTTGAGCCACAGGAGAAAAAGGAAATTTCTCATAGCTCTTTTTGCTGCAAACATCTGAAATCAGTTTATAAACATGCTGTATTGCTGCATTCTGTAAGCCTCAGCTCAGTCTCTAATTATGTATGTCCTAAGTATTGCTATAGTTCCTGAATACAGTGAGTATATCAAAGTTTGACTGCAGCCTTAGCTCTATCTTTACTGACATTGTTGACTTTTAGCACAGTTGTAATGCAGATCTAAAAATGCCGTATTGCTTGGCAGTTAATGTTTTCCTTCAGCCTGTTTTTTTTTTTTCTTTTTTTACTGGTAGTAGAAATTTCTTCTTCGGTTTAAGTTAAAACAAGAGAAAAGCAATAAAACAAATATCCTGGGGACATTTGGAGGGAAATGGAAGCTGTGTTTCTTTCCTAGTACAGTCCCACACTGTTATAGAGCTTTAAATGTATAGCTGCCTCAGGTTGAAAATACTATAGCAGTCTGAATAGTACATCTAGGGTAGGGAGAACCTATGAAGATGGATTAAAAAGGAGGCCAATAAATATGCATTTAGTTATTCATTACAAAATAAAGCATGTATTGACACAGAATTTACATTGCAATTTTCTGTTTGAAATGTTTCAGAAGTAAATTGGTTTCCTGCTGAGGGCTAGCGCGGAGTGCTGGGCTTGTGTTTCTGTCATGACATTTAACTCATTAGCATGCAGGTGCATCCCCCAGGTTCCATGCAACAGCGCTCTCTTTTTGCTGTGTTTACGGATAATCTGGCAAGTTTGCAGCCCAAATGGCTCTCTAAATATAAGCCCGCGAAGAGCTGGAGGGCACAGCACGCAGCTCGGGGAGATCCCCGCACAGCTCACCAGAAGGTGGGTATCAGCCCTGATGCTGAAAAGAAAAATGGCTCAAAACTCTTTGCAATTGACCGCTGTGCTAATTAATTGTAGTTAATGCTGCCGTCGCTCATTACTCTTCCCTTTCCTTGAAATCAACTCTCTTGTTTTCAACAGCTGATCCATGGTTGATAGTGATGAGCGTGGCGCGTGTGAGCTCCCACTTATACTGGGTGTGATGAATCATTCTGCCTGGTGGGGAACCAGCGGCATGCTCCAATGCTTGGTGGAGAGCTGCCACCATGGTGGGAACGCCGGTGATCCCACCTGGGGCCTGGACAGCAGATGAAATGCTGCGGAGAGGGGAGTCCTCCTGCAGCTCGGTGGAGCCACCGTGTCTCCCAGCGCCACGAGGGCAGGAAGCTTCTGTGGGATGTGGGACATGTGGTTCCTGCTGCTGAAGGGATCTGGGCTCATGCCTGGTACTAGCACGTAATTCTTATGTAACTTGCTTAGTCTCTGCCCTATTTTTATCTGGTTGAAATTAGCTGAAGTGAGTTCCACGTGCTGGATCTGCCTTTCATTGAAATTGTCAGCTTGTGACACAGGGCCTGCCTTTTACCGCTGTGGGCATTGCTGTAAGGTGACATGACAAAGTCATCAGTGTAGATGGAGTCCCAACACGTGGGTGTAATACAAAGAACTGGCTCAAAAGACCCAAAGAGCTGCGGATGTTTAGTAGCCTGACAACACCACCACTCTCCTCTATAAACAGAAAGGTAATGGGAAATGTCTGAGTATTAATCCAACATAGGCTAGACAGCCAGGCTTAGACAAAACTGTGCTTTGGCAGTGTAACAAGCTGTTGCATGTCCCCTGAGCAGTTCCTAATAACCCTGTGCTGATCTCATCCTCATCACTTTTTATATGTCCATGTGAAAGACATGCACACGGATATGCAGGTGGCTGGTGTGCCTCAGACTTGGGAACAGTAACTTGGTAAAGCCCCTGTCATCATGCAGCTTGGCCCAGAGCGAACCCAAACACTAGGTCTTTTTCACTTGGGCCTCATGCCGGCATTGAGGATTTATCCCAGTTATCAAAATCTGATATGCAGCTATAAATATTTTTGCTAAATATGCAATAAACATATGCAGGATATAGAAAATGGAACAGAATGGCTATGAGGAAAAAAGAAGTTTAACATCTGGTCGGTGAGTTTTCATGCATGATTTGGTAGGTAAAGGTTATCAGAAAAGTCAATACAATGTGTTCTGAAAACATAATATCAGTCAAACCTCTTGGCAGGTATGCCACAAAGCAGTGAAAGACCGTTCTGAGCTGATCGGGAATGTTCTGCTGTTCCTGAGGGCAGAAATGCTGCCTGGTACTCCAGGGCTGCTTTATGAACCTGCTGGCCTGGTAAGCTGAAAGCTGTTGTTTTGCTCCCAGATGGAGTGAATTGCATTTGGAAATGCACACCGTGTCTGTTGTCCCCGCAGTGTACCAGTTTGGCTCTCTATGAAAGCAGGTGAATGAATGTTGTTCTAAAAGAGGATTTTAATGCTCCTGGAAAATGCCAGCCTGAGAATACCGAAAACTCAAGCCCTTTGCTTGCCCGTGGAATGGGTACAGTGTGGGCATTAACAATACACGTGGCACCTGCACAAATATTTCTCAGATCTCCATAGCTTAGAGCCAGAACAACAGGTATCCTGGGATCTGTTTCCTTTCTCTTCAGCATGGGTATTACAAAGGTATTAAATGCTCTTTTGTCTCAAAATGCTTAGGGTTGCTATGCAGGGATTGCCCAGGGGAGGCCCCATGCAAGCCTGAGCAAGGCTGTTCCAGGTGCTCTGTTTTGTCCAAGGAGGCCACTGCGATCTCCATGTCCATTACGCTCTGGTCTCCTCTTGCCAGCTGCATTCCCTGCTAGCAGAAGGGGGACCTTACAGCCTGCCATCCTCTGCCACCATGCCAGTGTGGATCCAATTTGACTTCATGGTACTCTCACTTGTAAATGTTACGAGTTTCCAGATCTCCTCTTAAGGCACATGCTAAACTGAAAATAGTAGAGACTTGTAGGCTTTGTTGGGTTTCAAAATGTAATCATGCATCTGTGCAAGAAAAACGGGCACCTACCTAAAATGATCAAAATGCCCATGTTCAAGCAGTGATGGATACCTCCCACGACTCCTAGCTGAGAAGTTTCTCCCCTCCCTTCAGGGGCAGTTGGTTTTCCTTTCTGCCCTGGGCTTTCCTCTTTTTGCTTTAATATAGCCAGGGAGATGCTCTTATCTTGTACAAGAGTCCTATCTCATACAAACCTTTGTCAAGTCAGTGTCTAATTAGGCCTGCCAAAGTGTTAAAGCATGACTTGTTCCTTACAGCAGAGCTCTTCCTTACTGAAGAGCAGTGCTGAAACGCTGTTTTATTCTGAGATTTAGCCATCTCCTTGTCCAGGGATACTCCATTTAAAAATAAGAACTGCTTTCTGTTGGTCTTATGCCAAGCAAAACCTCTTTTTATTTTTTTTTTTTTCCTTTCTTACTGAGTTTCTATTGAATTTAGAAGCCAAAATCGGGGAAGAAGGCAGTAATGCCCGTATTTAAGCTGGAGTTATAACTGGTACTAAAGCAGGTTCTCCCAAACATCACAGCCATACTACCAGCCATTAAACTGTCGGGGGAAAGATTTGTGTTCCTCGCATTCAATCCCTTTAAAAGCCAAATTGCCAGATGTAAAAGATTTTAATTAGATATTTAGAAATCTTTATAAACTGGTGTGATTAGGGAATGGAAACCCAGCACAGCGAGGGCCATAAGGTCTGCTCAGGAAGGAAAAGTCTTTATAAATAAACATGCACTGGAAGAAAGAGCAAAATAACAACTATCTCAAGCTACAAATCAATGTGTTCCTAAGAGGTTCAGGCCCTGAATCAGTGAAATCTTTAAGCATGCCCCTAACTTAAAGTATAAGCCCCCTGGCTTCGGCGGTATATGGATTAGTAGCTAGCTCATTTGGGACTTTCTTTTATGGAATGAAATATATATTTGTTTTTTATTTTTTTTTATACTCCAAATTTGTAGCCTCTATGTTCTATGCAAATAGAGGAAAGTAAAAAATGCAAGTAAAGAGATCAGAGATGAGAAAAAGAAAATAATAGTACCCCCATTTCTCATTATGGGAAACTGAGGCTTAAGGACCCAGTGACATATCCAGGGCTTTACCAATATATTCCTATCTCCCAAGTCCTGCTTATTGTGCTGTACTCCTCAGGCATCTCTCCTGTAGAAATTCCAGCCTTTGTATCTCTTGCCATGTTATCATCTAACACCTGAGCCAGTGGAATAGAAAGCAAAGTTAGAGTTAGCTAATCCTTTACCTACTGGGAACTGAGGAATATATTATATTCCTGCCCTAGTGTTTATTTAGGAAATTGAATATGATATGATAATGAAGTAAAAAGAATATTTGCACATAACAACCTTTGTATGTTTTTTAAAGAAAAAGTGAAATAATCATTTTTTTAAATCTAATTCATTCGGATAATGGTAACTGATACATTCTTTCTGATTAAGTGCATTAGCCAGGCTATTGCCCCTCATTTCATAGCACAAGAGTGTGAACAATAAGAAGCAGACTCACCAAATCTCGAGTAATTAAATGAGCAGTAGTAATAAAAAGGAAAAAAAAAAGGTAAGTTTTTCTGAAAAGGAAAAAGGTGTAATTACTTCAGCCGAAGGGCAGCAATAACACAGGCACTGACAAAATATAAAGATTTTATGCACTTATTGACTCATCTGTTCACAAAAAAAGTCATTATCTCCAGCAAATGCCACACCACATGATAGTAATCAAGCTACTGTACTGTCCTTCTGAGATACAAAGCACCTTTTACTGAAAATCAAAGACCCTTTTCTGAACAGTTAAGAAAAGAACTTTATGATAGTGTGGTAATAGGGCCACATATTTTTCCTTTTGCTTTTATAACACTAACAGTTGCTTCTTTATTGCCACTCATTCATTGCAAAATGTCCCTTGGTGTTTCCACTGGATTTTGGCAAAGCAGCTGCAGAGTCGGTAGAGAAGATTCTAGCATGGCCAGCTGAGGCACATCTGACCAGTTCAGCTCTGGTAAGTTCATTATATAGGACAAAGGAAAAAATAAAAGTAGCCTTAGCTGTGAACCTCAAATCACCCTTTCCCCATCCATCTTTATAGCTGACTAGAGGACTTTTTTGGACTAATGAGAGGCATCCTCAATTTGAATGTATTTTAGTCAAAAGAAAAGCAGTTTGTGGAAGAAGCTAATGGATGCTGAGAGGGTACCGAAATTTGTTATTACTTGTGGCTGGGGACAGCAGCATTGACTAGCAGAGCAGAGAGAGACAGGATGGCTTCAGGGTAAGCAGCACTAACCACATTTCAAGAATTTATAGTTGGGCTCTAACAGTTCAAACTGCCCGTGGAAGTTATAGGTAGCCAATTCTGTTTCCCAAGTATAGATGCACAGATGCAAGTTCATGGCAAGATATCCCCATTCTTTTTAAACTTCTGGGGTATTTTTAGGAAGAGATGAATATTGGAATAATTTGACTCAGGATTACTCGGGAGGCATTTTTGATCTCTGCTTATATATGGGGCACCTCTCAGTTTCCTTGCCACAGAAAACTGAGAAACAACCCTCCTGATCACTGTGGGGCTGAGGCATCTAAAATTGCCATTCAGATTCAGAACATTGCTTTCACTGGGAGGATAGATGTCCCTTCACTCCATCCATATTGGTGCCTTTGTCCTAATGACTATCATCAACTCCATCTTAATTAGATCAGGAAAAAAAACTTTGAAATTTAAGGAAGGAAAAAAATACCCTCCAGAGGCAAAAGCCTCATGTATAAATCTGGTATACTACCACACTGTGAATTGCAGGTATCTGAGACCAGCTGCTTTAGCATTAGTATGTTCATGGTGCATTTAAAATCTTTTCTTGTGTTTTTTTAAAAAAGGCTTACATACACTAGTTTACCCAATGCTGTGGGGTATAAGAAAATAATGTTATCTTTTCTCTGTTTTCTGTTATAAAAATCAGCTGCAAATATTTAAGGAGCTTGGTTTGCACATTTCTTTCCCAAGTGATATGACTGAAGAAAAATACAATCTCTAAGCTTTTTGGGACAGCCACTGGGATTAAAGTTCCTGACTTTAACTGTACTGTATATTATATGGGTCTAGTTTTATGAGTATATTTTATTTTGCATAGAATGATACTAATTAGCATATAATATCATGTTATCTTTTTCATTGAAAATGGCACTCCGTTCACAAGACTTTTTAAGGTGAAGAGCAGGCAGGGAACAGATTCTTTTTCTATATCGAATTTAACATCTGCTGTATCTGTGGATAACAGGTTCTGAGGTAAACTGCTGAGTATGTCACCGTAAACCCGGTAGAGTTAAGTGTGGAAAGTCAATCTGAGCACATGCTGTAATGGATTTGACCTCCAAGAGCACTACAAAGAGAAATTGCAGATAACCATCTGAACTGACTTGAGAAGCCTGTAGCCCTCGACTCCCTGGATACAGAAAGAAACGAGAAGGACTAAATAGATTGGAGTGAACGATCAGAAATACAGGAGTGATTATATATAATATTTGAAGTGCTGACAGTAGAAGAAAAAAACATACAAGGAAGGTACATTTCCCTACTCGATTCCAACTACACATTAAGAAATTAAAACTCCTTAGAAGACAATTCCATAAAAATAATAAATGCATTGAATAGAAGTGAGACGTGAAAGTGATGTTGGAACAGTAAATACATACAGCTGGGGAGAGCTTAAGCCCCTTGCCACAGTAAGCAACTAATGATAAAAAATAGAGGTTTTGAAGCAAATGGAGGAAATTTGTGGATAGGAAATTCAGACAGGAGCACACCAGAAGGTGACACATATATCAGCTACTCTGCTTGTCACAAAGCAGAATTTCCAGTTCCCTGGAAATAGCTGAAGGTTTATATTTAACTGTGGCTGGAAATATAAAAAATTCTCAATAAACTGCAAATTCTGCAGGAGTTTCTTCTCCTGGAAACACTATGTTGCCCATTGCAGACTTGCTTCCTGGGCCCGAGTCACTTAGAAAAAAAAACTATATTTCTTTTGTCCTGCTGTAATTCAGCAGGATTATGTTTCTGGATTCTGGCTCTGGATTATGTGTTTTTTCTTTTTTAATTCTGGTGGAGCTGTGTATATTTTTGAGTGTCTCTATTTAAAATAACTGTTCCTGCATTCCAGTTACCATCAGGCAAAGTGTGAGCAGAGATTATCTCAAGCACAAGAGGGGTGTGCAGAGATGGAAGCAAAGAAGGGAAGCCCAAATACCCAATTTATTGAACAATTTAAAAGGGATAAGCACCCAGAATTGAAGTAAATTCATCAATTTGATCTCCTTGAAGTTGCCTTGATAGTGATAAAATCCCTGTGCTGGAGAGCAAGTGGTCTAAAATGAGAAAAGGCAGAAGATAGTAAAGAAAATGGATACTAAGAGTCAAAAGGACTTTAGTGCTGGTAGCCACAGAAAGCGCTGAGGCAGAATACGGCCCAGCTAACTTCATATCCTTGATTTGTTTTAAAGGAAGGCTTTTTTCTTTCCTTCTTTTTTTTTTTTTCTTTTCTCTTCAAATTCCTTTTATTAGAAAAAAAAAAGGGAGGGAGGGGTAGGATTAGAAGGAGCTTTTAGGATCCTCTGGGACTGTGGACTGCTGTGATCAAGTGCTGCTTGTTTTCTCCCTGTTGTGTTTAAAAAAGAGTGAAAGAGAGAGAAGGTGGAATGAGTGCACATGTGCATCGCCACATCTGCTCCACAAAATGCTGAGCCAGAGTCAAAATTCTCCTTTAAAGAGAAGCAGCAGTGTATTTAGTTTTGATTTATTAGAAGAGTTTTCAGACTGCAGTCTTATTTGTCCTGTGAGAACTGTGCTCTCTGGTAATGGGAGCATTGAATTTTCATGTGAAACATTTTAGAGAGCATATTTTTTTCTACCTACAAAAATGTGACAGGAATTTGTTCGTGTATGATGATGTGCAAGTTATTATAGCTGCTATGCTAAACATGTATTTATGATCACTGCTGGCACGGCTGCTGTGCATTTTGTTTATGTTGTTACAAACCTAGTTGTGTCACATTATAAAAAATACATTCTTTTGTGGTACTCTCCCGCTGAGGTGCAATAAATCTTGCCTCTTACCTCTGCTCTGGCTTTTCAGGTATTATCCTTTTGTCTTTGCTTACCCTGGAGAAAAGAGCACCTGTGTGATTCAAGGTCCCATACCAGGTGACATGGGAGGCATCAGGAAAGGGCAGAAGTAGCGCTCTAGTCCAGCTGTCAGAGCAGCAAGCTGCGAGCTGGAGCTTGCAGCAGTTACTGTCCTTAGGTCAGCAAAACCTTCCTTCACCAAAAGCCAGACTGGGAACAGTCTAGAACACTCTTATGCATGTGTAATCAATAGTGTAAGAAATAATTTCTAAGTGGAGGAAAAAAAGGGAAATATAAACAGAGATCCCAAAATACACGAGAGCTAATGAGATCTAGCAAATCTAGCAATAAAGTCCTCCTCTGAGGTCTTTTATTTTTGCTGCTCTTTTCTATTAGCATGGACAAAAGACATGACTACTATTTCTGTGTGTCTTTATCACAGACTTCTCTTTGTGATTCTGTGGGGTTTTTTTTTTATGAAGATATTTTAAAACCAGTGCATCACAATTTTGAAAGCTGAAAATTTGATACTTTTCAATTAGATTCCTTTGTTTCTTTTCAGTTTCCAGAGCAATATTTCATTATTGACTCAGCAGCAGCTTTCGAGGAGTGTTTTTGGTGAACTGAGTATCACAAATGCTCTTTATAGGCTTCGTTATAGGCTTCCTTCTATTTGCTTGTCCATATTTCCATTGACCTCAGTAGTGCAAGAACAAATTCTATGGTTTTAAGAATGGATCTTGCAGAAGCTGACTTATGAGTTTCATGTCTGGATTAAACCATACAGTGTTGTAGGTATTTAAAGAATGATTTTATACATTGGCTATAGAGAAAATGCAGTATTTTATATTTGATTTCTAAATTATTCATACATACTAAATGATTTGGAAATCTATTCTTTTCTTTAGAAATTGTTATGTCATTGCATAAATGTTTGCTTCATAATTCTTAAAAAAATATATTTTTTGTTTATAAATATTTCAGGACTTGAAATCCATTGCCAAATTACTATAATTTTTGCACTGAAACATAAGAAAACGTGAAAATATGAAGTTGGTATCTTATATTTGTGTGTGAAAAGGATAGTGGGGATGAAAAAAAGGGTTTTTTTTTAACAGTTTTAAGGCTGTAAACATACTGTATACACATGCTTAACTTCATGTCCACTGACAGTCTTGCTGTGAACAAGGGCAAGGTTAGTGATATTTATGAATAAGTGTATTTGCAAGACCAGCGTCTTAATTTGCTTTTATATAGGAAGAGAATGTTGTATGAAAAAAAAGTTCAAAGTTAATGCATTTTGGATATTTAATTGGCTTCCCCAATAACTGATATTGTTGGGGCAGAACCTGAAAATACTAATGTAGTACTTTGAGAAAGAACTGATGGGAATTTAAGTGGTTATCATAATAAAGTTGACATTTGCTACCTGTTATCAAAGGTCTATTTAAACTTTGTATTTAAATTTGTCTTTATTCAGGAAGAAGAAAAGCACCTGTATAGTATGTACCACTGGACTGTAATTTTTGGTTGATGCTGAGCTTTTAATGGCGTATTGTATACACGCACCGACTCTTCAGGACTAAAAATGGCTATGGTGCATTTTGTTTAATTATGCTTTGTTGTTTTGACTCTCCTGTAGCATTTATCATTCTGAGGGATATGGCTGAAACTATAGGCCAATGACCCTTTATATATTATAGTCTGACACACTGTTCCATGGGGGATTAGCCTGAAATTTACTGAAATTAGCCTGAAATAAACTGAAATTTTCCTTATTGTGTCTTCTGTGCAGCTACTCCAAATCATTTCTTTATAAGGTTACAGTAGTAAAAGACTAAGGTCAGCAAAAATTTTCTTGGTCAAGTCCTAGTAAATTATTCTTTGCAGTATAATAAAAGGATACTTTTCATACCATGCAGAACGTAAGAATTCAGTAAAGAGAAACTAAGAGAAAGAAAGAAAGAAGCATTAAAAAGAGTGTTAGAGCAGGAGAACTGTTGAACATTCTCAAATTTCTTTTGACACTTCACAGTGACAGAAAACCCTGTGCTAAATATGTTTGTGTTGATCTGCTGTGAAAATTCCCTGTTTGATACCTTCCAGAGTTTCTCATCTCCTACCTATGGTGAGGAAGTTTAGTGGCTGACGGTTGGGATTCCTTAGGAGTGTGGATGGCTGCTGCATGTCTCAAAGACATTCCAAAGATATATTAAACTCTTTTTTTTTTCCCAAGGTTTGTCTTTACTTTTAATCTTCTCATCTTAATGATGGGAAACAGTCAGTTCCTCTTACCACCTGTGAGAGCAAAAGCTTTTGAACTCTGAATTTGCAAAAGAGTGAACTAATGCTTAAGACTAACAATAACCATAGGATCATAGAAGTAAATGAATCTGCATAAGATACTTTATTTTGTCAAATATGATTCCACTGTAATTTCAAGCATTTGACAGTGAAGCAATTATATATAATGCCTTATAAACTCATGCAGGCAAGGACTGATGAGGGGAGTCAGAAAGGCAAGTCGAGGAGGTCCCCACCCAGCAATGCTTGTTTTATGCTTCCTCTTGCATCCCTGGTGCATCCTGGGCCATGGACAGATTTGTCTGTGGTACGGCCAGCTGTCTTTGCCCTCATGGCTCCTGGGGGAATGAAGACCCTCTAATTTACAGCAGTCCTGAGCTTGCTCTAAACTCCCATAATGTGTGTTTTGAAAGAGAATCAAATTGGTTAAAATGAAATACTGCTGCAGTGTTATTCTGTTCATATATGTTGGATGTGTGATACTTGGTTCCTGTATTTATATTCTGAATAATGAATCATTGCTTCTGCATATTCATATTCTAGTTACAGTCAGGACATAATAATATGGCAGATTTAGGGGCAACAGTCACAAAAGCTATTTTTGGCTTAGGGAGGTTGGGAAACCTCTGGGTAGCTCAGAGCAGTAGCTAAACCTGTCAGTCTCCCTATTTGTGTTAGGTTAAAGCTGGAATCACAGAAAGCCTCTCTGAGGCATGGGTGGCTCTGAGCAGCACGACTCTGTTTTGCTCTTTTTTTAGTTTAAAAGACAAACAAAGCGGCCTTTTTTCTGTCAAATCTAGGAATATAAATCTGTCAAGACATACCAATAAAGACTGAATCACAGACTATGCTGCCTGAGCAAATTGAAGCTGTCTGAAACTGCTGGGGTCACAGAAGATTAAAAAGAACTGCAATATCTCATCAACCTGCAAACTCTATTTGATTGTAGATGCCCTTTAGTGCCTTTCAGATACACATGGAAATATGAAACTTCGTGTTCCCGCAGCGTGTTGGCTAGATGTAGCTTGGTGCTCAACCCCATTTTACTGTAGATGAATCAGAGGGTCACTCTGCTAAAGCATCTAAAAATCAAACATTGCTCATCGAAGCTGCACTGAATTGCCATCTCTCCCCCACTGAAGTAAAAATGCTGATTAGTTTCCTACAGCGCATTTAGCCATTCGAAAGTTAGGTGGGAAGGTGTTTTTCCTCTTGAAAATGGAACATGGAAAAAGGCCAACGGGGCTCCCAGATTGCTCCCCGGAATCCTTGGCAGGTGGCTACTCGGAGCTGTTGTCAGCTTAAAGTGAAATTCTTCCCTCCTGCCTCTGCAGGGTGAGCAAACGGGGCTCTGCCTGTGTACAACTCTGCTTCCCAGCAGTGGATCTATCTCCTGCCCATTGCAAACAAGCAAAAACCACAGCTGTTTTGTTGCAGAATTTTGACATAGGGACAAAACACAAGGCGGGGTCAGTAACTGGGCTCTAGGGTGGTGCCTCGTTTTAGCATCATTAATCAAAGCTATTTAACAATGAATACAATAACATGTCAATAAAAATGCTTGGAAAGGGAATTACAGTGACCAAACTTTTTTTTCTAAGTTGTTTACCATAAGTGAAATAAAGTATAGGGGGAAATGGAAAATGTGTAAGTCTGAGCTGAATGCATTTGTATAGTTTTCAGATGTCTTCCAGAGTTTCCCAGAAGAGATCTTGCACTCTGCTTCCTCCTGTCACTCTTATAGATCCCATGTACAAAATTTCATAGCATTTTTTTCCTGTTTTTGTTTTGTTTTGTTTTACTTTTCTCTAGCCTAAAACTTGCTGCTAGAGTATTGGAACTTGGTTCTATGAAAACTTCAAAGAAGCTGATTTTTCTTCTCCTATCTATATGCCAATACAGAATGAGAACCAAATTCTTAATTATTTACCTTGCATGTAAATCAGACTTGTTGGACAATGTATGACCCCCATCTGAAGAAAACACTGTAGAGGTGGTTACTTGTCAATGAGTTGAGTGGGAGCTAGCCACAGTGCACCCACAGTCTGTTGAGGTTGGTGATCAGTGCCCTTACCAGCTGTAATCTCCACACAGCTTTTATAATGACTAATACACTTTCTTATCTGAAATTATCAAGGAGTGCTCCAGCAATTTATGGACAGGCACTGGGTCATCAGTGGCCATCACAGTAATGGATGTCATTGCATCACAAGGATACCATCACTTCCTGCGTATGTAAGAGCTCACCAAAGTAATCCTTTATGATCTGTTATTCTTGTATGGCATTGCTCTAGTTTTGAGGCCCACCAGATCATGGGACAACCACACATTGACTCTGAAAGAAGGGCATTTCTTGCAAACCTAGATTTTCCTCAAAATTGTATTTTTTTCCTAGATGATCACATTAATAATATATGTAATTCTTCTTTAGGAAGGACTGATTATGCCATGGCTTGGGAGCTACAAAATCCCCTAGCTATTGTATACACCTAGGAACAATTTTTATTTCTGGAAAAGTCTTTCATTCTCTTAACATGCATTAACATTAAAAACTAATAATCATAATGCATAGTAACTTTTTTCTTGTGCCTGTCATACAAAACTGTCCCAAAAGGGGAAAAAATGCTTTTATTGACTGCCTGAAATCTCACTGAAGTTCATCAGGGTCCTAGTTGCCAGTTGCATACAGAATGACCACAGTTCTCCAAATGGATTGATCTCTGATTGTTTTTTTTTTTTTTTTTTTTTTTAAAGTATCTTTAAAATCAGTGGAATCTCTCATTCTTCTTCCTGGCTGTTATTACCCTGGACATGAAAACCAGTGGAAATGTAACCAGAGATATTTCTTGCTTTAAAATGATGCTCAGCAAAGAAATAGGAGATTTGACTTGGCAAGGCGTAGAATGGATTTTTTACAGGAGTGTAGGAACTCTCTCCTTAAAATGAGCAAGCTGCATGTTTAGAGTCTCATGCTCAAACATAGATATTTAGAAAGTAAATCTATTATATATGTATATTTTGGCATATGGGAATAAATATTTTACCTTTTGTTGCCTTTTATCCAGGAAAAAAAAAAGAGGAGTGGGAAATTGTTATATATAAGAAGCAGAGAAAATAGGCTCAGCAAACATGATGGTGTAAAACTGGGAGGCATATCATTGAGTCATGCTGTGCCAAAATTACATCTTAAAATGTTTTTTTGTCTTTTTATGAAAGCCCACAAATGCTTTGTTCTGAAAATCCTAAAGCTTTCAGAACTTCTGCTCAAAAGAAAAAAAAAAAGTTCACTATCCTCATTCCGGTTGAGGTAGACATTCCTACATGCTAAGAAGTTGATATAATTTTGACATATTTCATTTGAATAAATAAATGTCTTTTTTTTTTTTTTCCTCACCTGCCAGCAGAGTCTTTTAAGTGTGGAAGCAGTTAGCAGAGCCAATTGAAAAGCCTGACAGAATGCATAGGAGTTGTATGAAGAAGCTGTTATCTGTTTGATTGGATTGATTTCTCCATCTGGTGCTGCCAATTAGTTTGCCAAATTTAACCTTTTAAAATGTCATTCTTGCCCCTTCTTAAAGATAACTAACCAATGCATTTTTTCCCCTGTCCTGACTTGTTAAAAACTCCCATCCTTCCTGTGACTGTAATAACTTAGGATACTTGTAAAAAAAGAACAGTATAGGGCAAATGCTAACTCCTGGTAGTTAAACAATAATTTTACTCAGCTTAAAGCCATTGTAGTATAATGAACATAATAGCTTTAATCACCTCTAAATAGAAAAATTCAAAGTACTGAAGACAGAATTGTTAAACTGCTCATTTAAACAGACTGATGCCTGTCCATGGCATTACAATTCTGTTGGCATCTTGATTTAATGGGTATTATGATGCATCGATAGACCTTGTATTTTTCACAGTTATGAATCCTGTATTATGTTAGAAATATATATAGTTCTTTCTTCTTTCAAGTGATGTTGCACTCCTGTGATGACCATTAGTATGTCACTCAGGGTACTGTGAAAAATGATGATACTAAATGTTTTACAAATATCTTTTATTCATCCTATCTGCTATAATGTGGAGTGACATGATTAGTAATGATTTTCAACTGGCTTCCAAGAAGGTGTCATATATAAGTATTGTTATGTGAATTAGTTGTTATGGTAATGATATCATATCAATTATTCCTTGGAAGGTGGCATTAAATCAATCTATAATTAATCTGTCTTATTTCTTATTTATTTTTCTAGTAGTTATGAAAATACTGCTATTATGATATGAAACTAGTATTTAATTTCTGTGATACTTGCTGTGATACTTGTTTATTTTCCAGGTATTTTTATGTCTTTTTTTTTTTTCCCTGCATAAAATGGGATCATTTTCCTCATTTTCTCCTAAGAGAATATTCTTAATTCTTGTATTTTTGCATAAATAGTTTGCATTTTGTTATCTTCATTGGAGTAAAACACAAGTTTGTCAGTTATAATGCTTTTTTTTTTTTTTTTTTTTTGCACAGTAAATCATAACTGAACTGAAGCTATTTACTGAGGGAAATTCCAGAGCTGTGGTCTCTCCTGTTTTAACAGTGGCCCCTAACCATGGCTGTCAGGCTGCTTTTTGCCTGTTGTGCTTTCATTCTTGGCTATATAGTGCCCTAACTTCATGGAGGAAAGGAGATCAGTCCTTGTTTTAAAGACATGGTTTGCTTCATACTTTGGTATGATGTCCAGCTCCAGCCAACTCTCTTCTCTAGAAGACAGATTTTTCTACTAAATTTCTTCATGACTGATGAAAGTCATTCCACCTTTCCTCTCAGTCATTACAGTCAAGGATAAATGGAACTTCCCTGCCTTTGATCTGGGCAATGTAGGTTTGCATGCTTATTACTCCCAGCATGGAAGAACAGACTAACTGAGAGCCAGCTTTGCCCATTTCTGTTCTTCGCTGTACAGTACATCACGGTGCTGCTTCCTTGCTGTCTTGGAACAAATGTGACTGTGGCTTCTTTGCTCCCTGCTGGGCGCCTCGCTGTGGTGTGTGTGCTGCGTGCTCCAGTCTTGCTTAGCAGATTGAACACATCCAGGATTAGGATTAATGTAGGTGTCTGCTTGCCTTGCTCTGACTCTTCATTGGTTTCAGCTTGGAATCAAGCAGCTCACAGCCCTCCTGGGGACTCTACTGCACTTAAACTTTTGATGCAATGTGTGGTGGTCCGGAGGTTAGTCACCATCTGAATCTGAACCTGGCTTGATTTTGTTTAAGAGTAAATGTTTTCCACCACTCTTCAAAATTTGCCTACACTGATTTTAAATAACACAGGCAGATGATCTGAGACTTCCTGAAAAGTTTATAACTGAGTTATCTATATGCAAACAAGCAACTGTTGCTATAAAATTTATTCCAAGACAAATCCTGTGCTGAATTTTTGTCACAGGAGGACACTTTCCTGCTTATTTTTTCTGAAAATTATGTGACTTGACTAAAAGTCTATTTCTTTAAAGTTTTAGGGAAAAAAGAAAAGAAAACCGTGAAAATCCTTGTAGAAGGTTTAGTTTAGAAAATATGTAACCTCTGTAGGACTCTTCGTAGGCCCTTTTTGTTCAGATAAATAGCTTTCTCATGAGATTTAGGCAGTGACTTTTTTTTTTTTTTTTTTTTCAGCCAAATCTATCTGCTAAGTGATAACTCTATTAAGTCTGTTATTTTATATTGGGATAGACATTTGTAACTATACCAGAAAGGCGATATTGTATTGGTTTAGTGGAGATTATCACTAGGAAAAAGCAAATAGTTTCCAGCACATAAAACACTAATACACCCCTTCAGGATATAGGGGAAAATTAGTATTAAGCATCTTAACTGAGATCTTGTGAGCTACAAGCCTTGTTTTGCTACCTACCTCAGTAAAATATGGCCATAGACACTGGAAAGTGACATAATCTTGTGAATCGGGGTTGTCAGCAAATGTCATTTTTGTTGAAAGATAAGTTCAGTCCCAAGCCCAAATGCATCTGCCAGGTCCAGTATTCATTTTTAAACATTGTAAACTGATCTTGGATGAGTTTCCTTGCGTTCTGGAATGGGACCATCAGCCCTCTAGAACAGCTCTGAGCATGTTCAGGAGCAAATCAGGAACAAGTAGCCTGAAGGGAATTCAAGCCACCAGAAGCTGTTTGGAGCATTCAGTGAGTGTTTTGAGTCACTGAATTGGATCTGCTGTACTTTAACTTGTTTTTAACCTTATGAGAGAGAGCAGCTGAAAAGAACAAACAGCTTTCTAAGGGTACGAGGGTTCTGGGAAGCAAAGTGAGGGATTATGTTATCCAGTCTTGCAGACATGAGGTCCAGAAGAAATTTAATCTCTTCCGACTAACCAGCTGGTGAATGAACAAATGTCTGTGCTGCTATCTAATAACTCTTACCCTGAAATCCTTTAGACCTGAATATAATCAGTTGTTTGGAAGACTGCTTGTTTCTTGCATGGCTATGCAAGCTATGATTTTGCGAGATAAGATCTGGCAGTGTTAACCAACACTGTATCCACGTGGGTAAGTTGTGGCTATTACCTATCTGAATGTGCTGTTGAGCTCCCTCTTACCATGTCAGAATCATGTCACTCCACATAGAGAAGTGAGAGCTGAGACATGAAGCCTTAGAGAAAAGATCAGAAATACATGTACTTCTGCACCATCATTGATAAGGTTCCTCAAAAAATAATAAATGACAGAATACAAAGACAGACCTCAGCAGGCATTGCCCTCAGCCAGGCCAGTTAACAGCACCACGTTATTGTGTCTGAAGACCATCAGATTAAGTATTGAATAGGATCACCTTTGGTCTGACAATGAACTGTGCATATTCAATTGCATTATCTCAATATTATTCCTAATATGAAAATGTTATAAAATTGTGAAATTGTGAGAGACATGCATGAGTGTTATTTTGTAGAAATACTTTCTTTAGTATTGGTGCCATACATCTAATAATAAATATTTAGAGCCTCTCCATGATTTTTTATGAGGACAGAAGTAGAAAGCGGTGTCATTCTCCTTTTTGGAGATGGGAAAGTTGAGGTCCAGAGGAATAATATGTCAAATGAGGATACAGTAGTGGAGTCCAGAACAGAAGCTAGATTTCTCAGCTCCTAACTCTGAACCAGATTATGCTGCCATGATTTAGAGTTTGCTTGAAAGTGGTACTGATATCTTCCCAAGGAAGGCACAATGTACGAGCAAATATATTGCTAAAGGAGTACAAAATGAAATATTTTATGATTGTATCATGGCAAAGAAACAGGTGAGAGACAGTCTTTACCTCCAATGGCTTCAATAGCCTGTCTTTCTTTTATTTTTCTTTCTTTTTCTTTTTTATCTATGAAGAAAAATGATCACTGCTTTCAAAAAGGAGATGTGGTCAAAGCCATCTTCTTCTCTTTAGAAATACTATTGAAACTTAAATGGAACAAAACCTGAATGAATTACAGTTACACCTGGGATTCTTGACACTCCTACACAAAAACTACTGTAAAACTTTTCTTCCCAGAGTGTAAAGATCTCTTTCCTCCTCTTTTTTTTGCCTCAGAAATTTCTGAAGTATTAGAGTTCAAATATATGTTTGCCTTCAGGCAATGAAAAAGCCGAAAAGCTCAACCCCAAGTCTGAAAAAATACTTTAGAAATTTACAGACATCAAAGGTACATGGAAATTTTTTTTTGCGATCATAAGGGCAGCAGTCAGTCTTCTTGTGATATCACTGTAGGCCCACCACAGAACAGGGAGTTAGTATTTCTGACAAATCGCCCTGGGTAAAGTCATTGTGATATGGATACCTGCCAAAATGTTTTCATTACTACTTCCTTACTAACTAAAAGTCATTGTTCCAGCCCTCAAGCAAAATTAGCTGGCAAATACAGGGCTGAAATTGGGAGCCCACTTACTATCGCTCCTTCAGTAAACAACTGAAGCGTCATAAAAATTTGCGGCTAAAACTGTTAGGAGTTATCTGTATCTTATCTGTAACTTCTCTGTAGGTAGGTATGTATAAATATCCTGAATTAACCACAAATCAAGGAGACAAATCGATTCTAGCTCAATATTAGTCTTATCAGAGTACAGTAATGAAAAAGGAAATTTTAATTTCTTGTATAGAAATTTTAGAGATTGCTGTGCTGACAACTCTTAAACCTATTGCTTGTTTTTAACATTTTTGGTGATATTTTTCTCCAATAAACAAAAGCATGTTTTCTTTGGTTTTACATTTGTTGACAATTTAATTTTCTCATATTTGTTTCTTTTATGAGAGTTTGTTAAGTCCTAGGGTAGTTTCTCTGTCTAATATTATTCTAGTCAAGAGTTGATGTGAAGAACTGGCTTCTTAAATTAAAAAAAAAGAAGAAAAAAGGAAGATATTTGTTGTCTCTAATAAAGTGGCTTTCAACCTCAATTGTCTCAACTAAAGGAAGAACCAGGTCTCATCTATATGATAAATGAGCCTGCTGTGTTCCCTGCTAACCGCATGGAAAAGGATGCTAAGAAAAAAAAATGAAGTTAAATCCATCAGCTGCAAACAAATAGTTTCCACTTTAGACTTTAGAAATATTAGCTGAGGGGATTTGCAAAAGGATATACAATCAGCAGTCCTCTTGAGTCACGTACAGCAGTAAAGGTTATAGTCCCTGGTTGGTTTCTCGTGCTATAAAATGAACTCTGTGGAAGCCAAAAAAGTGAAAGATACCAAAGGGAATTTTAAAGTTAATTTTGGAGTGATAACATTTAGCCCAGAATAATTATGATTGCCAAATACAGCACACTGTAATTTTATATCGTTTCACTGGTCACAAGCTACTGACATATTTTTATCTGCCAGTGGCTTTTTTTGAGGGACATTTGAAGGCAATGAGACCTAATGTTGATGGAGACGTGAAAATATCCTGTTTTTCTTCTGACTTTCCCAATGTCATATATCATTATTTATATATGAGAAAATGTTATGATAAAAAAGAAGACTTTTATATCAATTTATATCAGTTTCCACATTTTAATTCACCTTGCCCATATTTGGAACTACAGGGAATTCCTTTACCTTCTTCCCATAGTCATGTATTAGCAACTGTCAGAAACAGGCTGCCAGGTTAGGCATACCTTGAACTTAGCAATATTTCTGTGTTTTATCTCGTGCCTTCAAATAGTTGTTCTTCTGCACACATTGCAGTTTACTTCGACAAAAGCAATAATATCTTGTCATCTTAGAGCTGAACCTACCCAGGTTCAGGTTTCCTACAGCAAATTCAGATTAGGGACTGGAATTCACGCCTTCTATAGACGTAAATAACCAAATTTGCTATAGTACCTTTCTTATATTTTTCTCCATTCCTCCTAATTCATGCTGTTCAGTTCGGCACAGAACAAAAGCACAGAGGCTCTGTGCTCAAAATCCTTCTTTTAATAATGAACTAAATAATCTTAAAAGGTTGGTTATCCATATTTAACAAGAAATCTGTGAATGTAAATCCTATTCGCTTCTAGTACCAATCTGTGATTTTCTTAGGTTCCAGGCATGAGTCAGTCAATGTATTGTAAACAGTTGTAGTATGAAATACATCCAGGCAAAACGAATTAAGACAAAATACCCTAAGCATCATAATTTATTCACAAATTGTCACAACTATTGCTCTATATCGAGTGGGCCTGCCTACATTTCACTTGCTGCTGAACTAATTTCTTTCCATTAAAGACAACACCAAATACTTCCTGTGCTCATGCAATGTAATGCTCATTTTCCTCTGTCCTTAGAAGTAAGCAGAATTTAAATATGAGCTGTGGAGTTTCCTTTTAAGTAACATTTCTGGACTTGTTACTAGCAAACATTACAGAAATCATGTAACAGTCTTCGAATGTTTTCTACGGTGCTAAGTGGATTTAAAACTACTCTATAGGGCATAGTCGAGGATTTCTTAGGTATAGTAATAAAGCTGATTTAGCTATCCTCTGCTTCTTTACATATGGAGTATTTCTAAGGTACAAGAGACAAAAGGAGATCTCAGACCATTTTAACTTGTCCTGTCAAAATCTGTCTTGACAGTTTTGGCTTATAAAATTATTCAGATAATTTAAAGCTTTATTTTTCATTCTGGAACCATTTTGGATGCTTGCTAAACAGATGGTCAAGCGATAGTGGGGATGTTGTAACTAGTGTTCCACATGCTAACGCTTATCCCTGTTCTTGCTAAACAGACAAATCATTATCTAGACTTTTTAGGATTTTAGGAACCAAGCTGAAACTTTCAAGGCATTTATCTGAAACTAGTTTGTGTATTTGAAATTTTACCCTTACAAGATGCTTAACCTCGCCTTTCTGTTAGTGTTTATTTGTTAGTTGAAGATTTTATTGCTGTTCTGGGACAAGGCAGAAAAACATAGCAAATATTTCCCAAAGTTAAATGTCCAGATGTTAAGGTCCAATTTGGTAACATCAGAATGCTTTTGCTTTCTACTTTTGTTTTTAGTATTAAATTACCTTTTTTTTTGGTATATAATTTATGTTTCATCTCTTTCCATTTATCTTTCCAGTTTTTCCACATGCTGCTTGCCCCAATTCTCAGTGGTTTCCTAAATACATCTTAGCTATTCCCTTGGTAACAGATTATTTAATCCTTGACTAGTGTAGCTGCACTAAATCTAGGAGTCTTCAGATCCATGAACCTGAAGACTGATGCAACCCCAAGACAGTTCTGTTTATACTAGGAGTGCGTACATTGCTAATCTTAGTCCTCTCTATCTAGACTGGGCAAGTTTGCACATATTACTTTTTCATCTTCATAAACAAGCTTTTACAGACTGGAAAATAATAGAATATTTGTGATCAATTGCTGTGGATTTCACCATGTCAAAACCTGGACTGACTGCTGGAGGTATGGTCTAGCAGTTGCAGCTGGAGATTAGAGGTTGAGAGACCTAGCATTTTTGCCATGGATTTGTATTTATCACAAAGAGATTTTTTTGAAGCTTAATTAAGATATTTGTGCATGTATCTCTAAAAAATAAAAGGATGTATTATTACTAAAGTATTCAAAAGCATTCTATGGTTCTATGAAATGGGGAAAAACATTCAAGTATGACAGCTTGTTCTGTCCTTGCTGCAAATTCTCTAGTGGCTCTTCAGAAAAAAAAGATTTCTAATCTGCAAATTGTAATCAATAATATGTATATATTACCTTGCCTTGATTGCCCTATCTAAATCCCATTACATTTTTATTCCTACTTTTTCCTCTGATGAGTTATTGACTTTTCACTCACAGTTGCATCTAGTAAATGCCTGGATACTAAAGCAGCACAAACATTTTAGCTTTTACAAAGCTAATATGGCTTTAATTTTTAAACCCTAAATATTTCTGTAATTACTTTTTTTGTTGGTAATTTGCGGGAACAGGTTGGCTTATTGAATATTTTCAAGGCCTTTCTTGAGATTTTCTGCATTATGTTTTTCAACAGCCTTGCTCCGTAGCTCTCATTTTAACATGGAGATTGACATCAGAGTTAGATTGATCGCAGCATGCAAACAATTAACCAGCAGCTAGGTTCTTCCTTCTAAGTGGAATATATCAGGCCACCAAGATACTTCCAATTGTTGTTCAAAAGTCAATGATTTATTCATCAAAATAATATTGTCCAGTGACAGTAATTTCTACTAGTTGTCTTCCCCATAATGACTTACTAGATAAAACAAAATGTATTTGATTTAACTTCACTTTGAAAGCCAGATGTATTCTCCTATCCCTTTGTGAAAAACAATGCAGTGGCTCTTGAATAGAGATTCTCCACTTGGGAGGGCATGCTTGTAATACTGCCCTTCCTTAGAGATTTAAAGACTGGCTGGGAATTTTGAAAGGGAAGGCATCTGTCAAGACCCACCCTACCCAATTATCCTTCCTCCTCAGGGCACGCTTGCATGGTCTTTTCCTTTCAGGATACTGAGAAGTTGTGTCTTTGTAGTCTCTTATGTCAGAGCAGTCCTACAGCTCAGAGACAGGGAATAAAAAACAAAGATTCAATGTGGGATAGGACTGTGGAAGCTCTAAAGACTTATATGAATATAACTACTTCTAGTAGATTATTTTTGAGAGAAATCTCTCAAAATACCCTTTACAATTTCCTTTAGAGGTCATAGTTCTATTATCAATACAAAGAAGTGCTCACTTAAGTCTATCAAACAATGCTTCTCTTTAACTGTTTTGTATAACTAGTTGATTAAGTGAATAATACTGATATGAGAGCAGCTATGATGTTCTCCTTTCTATTGCATTGTGATTAAGACTTGTTTTAAAATAATTGAAGTTATCTTCAGTTACATGTGTGTTGTATCTTGCAGTTATGAGTTTTAGATGTTTCTGCATTAAAATGTGAAAAGCTGTTTCTAGATCTGCAGTCTTGTCTATATAGACCAAAAAAGTATAAATATCTATTAGAGGTCAGATTTCCAAGTTTACTTAAAACTCGCAGGTTGAAAGGTGCTTCTGGAGAATATTGAATCTAATATCAATGTAAAGATGTATCAATGAAGATGTACAGTATTCTCTGAATTGATTAAGGAAGGCAATTTTTGGTAAAAGTGCACAACTAGATCTGACTAGTTATGAGCAGCTGGTCGCATAGTTAAAAGTTTTGATATGCATTTGAGCTGTTGAATAAATATATTTATTATTCCATAGTGATTTCAGTTTCTACGAACAGTCATGCAACCAATTTGCCTGCAATGAACATTCATGAAAAACAAATGTCAGTCTCTGATCCTAATTTTCTGCATATGAATATTTAAACTGGAGACAAGATACAAAGCCCATTGTAATGACCCAGAAAGACACCCACTGACTTCAGTAGGCTTTCTTTTATTGGTCTCTGGAAGTATTAACATAATTCTCCAGTCAGGGGAAAGAGGCATTGTTTGGTTTTAAATCTGACTAATCATAACTGTTCCAGAAATGTTTAACATTCTCTGAAAGTGATTTGTTATTTTATCAAACCCAGAGTCTAAAGCTTTATTCTCTTCTGTAGAAAAAAAACAATGAAGAATTTTGTTCTTAACACACCACAGGCAGGCAGGACTCGCATTCACAGCTACAATTTAATTTAGAATGATTCATGTAGACAGAGGCTGGAGATCTGTTTTCTAGAGCCACATAGATCTTTTCTTCTTAGTGAATGTTATAAATGTTCTTGGAAATTTTTTTTGTGTTAATAGTCTTTAACTGCAGACCTTTCCTAATAGTAGAACTACTTTCATTTTACTCTTTTATTTCTGATTCTTCTTTTTCAAGCATGCTCAGATAAAATTTTTGTACTAACTCTGGCTGACATTAAGATTCTCCATTGTGAATAATACAGAACTGTTCAGTAAAACTTTGAGAATAATAGTTCGCTGTCAGTGATTGGAAGGAAAATATCTGGAACCTGCTGTCTTCTAAAACAGTGGCTCTAGTCAGTTGTCTGAATTAATCACCATAGCTTTCTTTAAAGTACAGCTGCTTCCAGCCATACAGAGTGATTTTAATGAGGTATCTTCTGATGTGGACCAGATGATGGGACAAAGCTGAGTCAGTCAATAGCTTTGTCTGCCTATCCATTCTCTACAAATTTGACAATTCAGTTTCTTAAACATTGAGCGAAAGCAACACTAACTTCATCCAAACAGTTTTTGAGTACTTGTCAAATTAACTGTAGATGTACTTCTTGGTTTGTTTACACCTAGAGTAGGAGCAGACTAGGTGTGTGTAAAACCTTATGTGCAAACAAAAATGAAATGCTGTAAAGTTAAGGAACTGTCACAAATGCTGCCTCTTTTTCCTGCAACATTCCCTTTCAGTTAGTACAATGTGTACTTCTCAGATCCCTTGTCAGGTGTAGAGCTTGTATACCAATCCTTTTCCACGTGGCATCAACTCTTTTTTTTTTTTTTTTTTTCCTGCAAGGACTCATCATAATGTGTATATAAATTTGAGAGAAACTAGGCTGAAATGCATTTTCAGTTTTCAGTTTACTGAAAAAAAAGGTTTTTTTTCTTCCTGTCCTTCCATAATTGAACAGAAAAAAAATCCTGAAATATAAACATTCAGTTTCTATAAAAGGCAGGAAATGTTTTTTATTTCTAGTTAATATATAATGTAATATATTCTTCATTAGAGGAAAAATAATTTTAGTGAAGAGAACTAATCATAGAAAATGTTTTACTCTCGCCATTGCTGGTTGCTGTGAACAAATGTTTTTTTGGTTGCACTCGTGCTAAAAGAATCTCTGAAGCGATTCCTCTAGAGAATGGAAAACTATCAAAAACTTATCCAAAGGAAAAGTTCATATGTAGGAATGGCTAAGATAGGGTAAGACTTTCAGTGAGTCATTTATGATTGTGTTCCAGTTATACTGTAGCCTATGAGCTGAATTAATCTGAAAAGTTCAAAACTTTTTAAGTCAAACTCCTCATATTTTGTTAAGGAGCATAACCTTTACGTGTCAAACAGCTTTTATGTTACTTCCTAAACAGGTTGGAAAAAAAAAATCTTTCCCTTTCCAATGCACACATGTACAAGCAAAATGCTTGTCTGTAGATGGAGGAGAAATGGGTTTGAATATTTCCTCGACTGGCCTGAGCAGAGAAGCAAAGATTCTCAGTGATTGCTTTGAAGTGTTTGAATAAACTCATACTTTTTTCAATGCGTTTATCTACTAGTTTGCATTCTAAGAACTGAATGCTATAAACATATATCATCTTGCTAAATCCCCGAGAATAGGATTTTTATAGTGGATATCGTCCATTAGCGTTTTATTCGATTTCAATATATAAAAAAAGCTTAGCCTAATGAAATAGAGGCTTATTGCGCACTCATGAATCACATCCTATGCATTTGTTTACCTAAATATTCTTATGAATGAGAACTCAAACTTCAAAATCAAAGGGAAAAGATTTCCCAACGTTGCGTCTGAACTTCACAGACCACTCTCCAGGGAGTCAGTAGTTCTGAGACTGAGACGGACACTGGCTCCATTAGCAGTTGTTTACTCTTTTATCTGCCAAAAGTCATAAGTCATTATGCAGCTAATAATTAAGCAAATGTATAGCACACAAGCTTCTAGAACAAAATAATATTCTGAAATGGATGTTGTTGATTACTGTCCTCTATACACTATTTATGCCTGTGTGAGCGCAATGGGTGGTTGCAAAGATTCTGAGAGGAGGTGGGGCACAATTATGATTGCTAAAATCCTAGATTTGTTTACGGTGGTGCTAAGTAGTGCTGTCCAGCACGAATGGCTTGTAATTGTTCTCAGGACAACATGTTTATACACACAGAACCATCAAATCACTAGAAGTTACAGTTCTGAAAGCAGAGCACTCAAAGTAAAATGTGGCCCACATGTAGATTGTGACACTGCAAAAGACATTTTTATAGACTTTCAGTGGTATTGCACAAAGACTGGATTATAGGAAAGAAGGCCCTATCAGTCAGGCTTGAGAGCTGGTCTAGATCTTTAGAGCTCCTGCTGTTAATACTCAAATTTTGGGGGGAAAGGAAGGATCCCTTACAATATCCATATGTAACCCAGTCATTCCTCTTCTAGTTATCTGGATAAAAGCCTTAGTAAAATGTGGGGCATATCTGTAGTACCACAGACTAGTGAGGGAAGAAAAATTGGCTATAGAAATGACCATTGTCTTTTTGTTTTTTAAACTGTTTTCTATTTTCTGCTGTCCTTGCACTGTTTGTACAGGATAGAGACAAAGTCAAGGTTCTGGACATTTACTGGTGGAGCCAGCCTATGTCCTTGCTCCCTGGTGCCATGACTCACAGCACATGTGGGCCGTGCTGAGAAATGAAACGTTCCTTTGGTTCTGATTCATTTTTCCTTCTGTTTTAGTGTCGTAAAGGCAATTTTATCCTCATATAGCTTTCAACATAATTCACCTCTATCATTAGAAAATGCAATGTTGCTTCTGCTCATGATGAATGTCTGGGCAAACAGAGACTATCATACTTGCTTTTTGACAGAGTAGAACGTGGGAAGGTAGATCACTTTTGTACTACCAGTAATGTTTTGGACAGAGAATCCCTGAAAGCTTCCGGGAAAAGGCTTAGGAGTTAATCTCATTAGTCAGAAAAGGTATAGGAGAAGGAGAGAAGTGAGGTCAGGTCCTGTCACTTGTGTGGAAGCGCAGGAGGATGAACAGCAGAGTTCCTATATGTGGGAACTCCTTGCCCTACTGGTTATTTTGACAGTGACATGAAAGTCACTGTAGCAGGGCCAAGGAGCTGCCTCTTTGTATGTAAACAATACCCTTTCATACAGCACGGAATGTGCCAGTTCTTATTACGCAGAACAGAGTTTTAGTAAAGAAAATGAAAAACAGACATGGGGAGGCTGATGACAGGCATGGTCAATGGGAGATCAGTGTAACGATTCCCACAATTTCTATGTGTACTTCCATTATTGGTGTCAGACACAAACTGGCTTTTTATGTAAAGAGACACTCCTGCCTCATTTTAACAACTGAGCCAGCTGTGGCCTTTGTGATGATGTCAAAAGCTCAGGCCTTCCACAGAGGTGTTTGACTACTGTGATTCAGAAATTAGGCACGCTGTGAAAGTGATGGCAACTGGGCAGATTTCTATCTCTACACATGCCTAACCAGACATGAATGCAGCCCGCCACATAGACTAGATTTGAGATTTCCTTTTATTTAGCTGTATTCTGTGTCCAGACTGCAGGGTTGATGAAACAGAAGCTGTTCAGATGGCAAAGCAGAACGGCGTGTTGTTCTGAAAACAACCCAAATCACTTTCTCCAACTTTACTGCAGTGTAATCCCCTTTGAAAGCGCTTGAAGATTAAATCCAGTGCTGGACTTTTATCATCTTTTACAGAAATATAGTATCCTGCTCCATCAAATTGACCAGGCATAGGGCATATTTTAGTAGGTGACCCATAATATGATCATCTACTACTTTTTTTTCTCTTGTACTGAAGTATAATTTTTCTCTTTTCTCCCTTTTCTATCATGCTTTTTGGGAGACAGTTTTGACTGTTTCTGTCTGTAATTCATAACTCGTGCACATAGAACACTATATTTAATTTCAAGAGATGTGTTTTGCTTTGGCTCCAGAGTGCTTGGATTAAATCTGAATATGAGGTTCACCTTCAAACCCAACCTTTTTATCCTTTCTTGATTAGTTTAGTTTATGTTCTTGCTTAGCAACAGGAGATTAATTCAGGTGTCTGCTCCTACTCAAGAGAAGGTGCAGTTCAGCCCTGCTTTTGCTCTTCTTTCTGCACTCCCTTGAGCCTACATTTATATTCCAAAGCTGTTTTAGACTGAGAATTCTGTGAAGCTTTTCTGTCAGTCCAAGGGTAAATGAGGCTGAAAATAATTCTCTTTCAGCATAGATATAGGAAGCTGTATTATTGGGTTTGACTTCATACAAATAAAAATGCTGTTTTGCTAAGCATGCATTTAATAATGCTTTTGCAATGATAATGTTTTACTACTAAAATTCCAAGCTTTATAAAGTTTGAAGAGACTTTTGTTTTACTGATTCTTATAAGATGCTGTTCTGAATAAATGGAGGCGAACCACTTTGCAATATAAAATATGAAGATTTTCAAAAAAATATTACTTGAGGAAAGAGCATTTTGCATTCAGCCCTTTGATTTTATGTATGTATTGCTGCATAATCATTTTAATGCATGGTGTGTGTATGATCGTTATTTATGTTCAGCAGTTCTCACAGAGAAGTAGGGACACAAAAGGTGTGGAAGTTTGAGTAAAGAAATTCTTATATACAAAATTTCCTAATGTCTAAGGGGATAGTGAGAGAGCTCATTTCCTTTAAAGAAGGAAAAGAAAAGGCTAAGAGAGTATTTAATTCTTGCTTTCCTGTACTTAAGGGTGAGGAGCAGAATACAGACCTGGACTCTTCCAGCAAAATGAGGCAAAAGAGGCAACAGATGCAAGATATGGAGAAATATATATGGAGAAAAGTTTCACCATTTGAGTGAACTAACACTAAAAGAGGTTGCTCTGAAGCATTGTGGGATCTTCATCCTAGGAGGTTTGACCCTGATCAACCTGATCTAACAACTTATTTGGTCCTAATTTGAGCAGGACTAGGTGATGTTCAGAGATCCTATTCAGCTTAAGCTGTCATAGAAATTTAACTTTCAGCTTCAGTCTCAGATCCAGACTTCTAAATTTTTAGGAGATTTAGGTGATTAGAATATGAGCTTGTTTGAGTTATATGTCTGAGCTCCTATGTCAGTCAGTTGCCTCAGTTGCCTGAAGACTGTGTCCATTGTCACCTGAAAACTCCTCCAGTATCTTGTCTGTCCCTCAGCTTCTATTCTAAAAGTGCACACATCTTCTCAGTCCTATGTCTCATTTGCCGACTTTGTCCCAATGAAATATTCCTTTAATATTTTTATATAATAAACAAATACACATTGGATTTAGCCCTTAGTTTGCATTAGTTCCATATGCTGGTGAGGATTATATCAGAAGGGAAAGAATTATTGTCTCCCCACCTCCTCAAATGTCTTTCAGCTTGTTCCTGTTTTGATGAGTTTACAGCTTTGTTTCAGCTGCAGCCGACACCTGGGGCAAAATCTAGATTTACCAGTGATTTTCTTAGTTTTTACTGAAAAACAAAACAACCATTTTCTTCCTTGAATCACCATATAAATTGCTTGATATTTTAGACTTACAGCATGTGCTGCAGATGAACTGCATTTCTTACAAAGTGGCAGTATCTGCAAGCATAAGATCATTTATTCTCCCTCCCAAATCATCCCCCCTACGAAAAAAAAAAAAAAAAGAAAAAAAGAAAAAGGATTATTTCTACAATTTTTAAAGACTGGTTTAGAAAACAGTGTGGTGGGTACTTGGTGGTGTTAGTATTATGTCTCTAGAATTTCTGATGTCAGAGGAATAAACTGGCTTTATTTCGAGATGTTCAAAGAGCAGAGTTAGCACTGACCACAGAACTTGACTGCAGCCTTTTGTCCTTCCATCTGCCTAAAAGAAAGGAGCAATGCTACTGAGTGGCAAAGACTGCCACTTAGGCAAGATAAAGAAAACAGTGAGTAAAACATTGAAACATATATTAAAAATATTTTCTTCTATAATGTATAGAGAAGATTAGTGAGCTAAGTATGACAATATGTTCTACAAGTCACTCCAGTGCAAAGTAGACACAGATTCTTATCTACTCCTTTTCATCCTCCTGGCACCTTGGAAGTAGTAAAAAGCTTCTAGTTTGTCATGTACTAGGATAAATTTACTTGTTGTAAGCTTAATTCAAAAGATTCAGAGTTAACACCTGCATAAAAGCACATACACTCTTTGAATCATCCTTAGTTGTATAAAATTGGTCTAATCTCTTTTAACTCACTTTTCTTGTGAGTTCTACAGTGCTTCTTGCTTAGGCAAACAATACTGCAAGACTGGAATTTTGTTTTGTGGCACACATCACTTCAGTTCCTTGAGTCAGACTGTGTACCACATGTGACCAAAAGAGCAGTATGTGAAATGCTTATGCAGTTCAGGAAGGATTCTGGTTTCATGAATGTACAAAGGTTAAGGTCACTCTAGTTAACTGAACTACACTGAATATCTCTAAGGATATTCAGATATTTTATTGAAGAGTCTGAGACTGAAAGAACATTAGTATTTTCAGAAAACACCATGTCAGTGGCATCACCTGAAATCTCAGTGCTCTTCAGTAATAACTAGAGGACGTTCCTAGATTGGACACAAGGATTTTAAAAGAGCTGATATATAAAAAAAAGAGCGAATTATCAGTCTCAGCAAAGAGACTGATAATTTACGTTAGTCAAGTCAGTGACTTCAATAGACATGGTCTATTTGTCTATTGAAGAATATTTTGTCTTCAATAGACAATGGAGAAGAACCATGAAGAGCAGAAGCAGCAAGAAGATAATTAACCTCAGATATGTGAATCCAGGATCTACTGCCATTCTTATCACGTATTATCATGTAGCTCATAACAAGTGTTTTCCTCTGAGAGGAAATTGAGAATTAGTTGTTTAACTCCTGTTTTAGTTTGTGACATGCAATTAAGTAGAATATGGGAAGAAAGCATTACAATTTGGGCTGAAGTATATTCTGGCAGAAAGTTTACCTGGCTTTACTAAAATCCAAATGCTGAAAAATTTGCAGGATTTTTTTAAGGGGAATTTTTCTGACTAGATATTTGCATCATACTTGTCACAGCTTGAAGTGATGTGTCTATGGTCTGTCCCTTGGAGAACTCTGAAACATCAGAGGTCAAAGCATTGGGACTGCCACTAGTGTGTTTTGGCTCCTAGATTCAGGATCTTTCTTGACTGTACTTCTCAGTGTTACACATTTCCAGATCTAGATGCACAGTGGTCTAACTCCAGTAGGAGGAGTGGCCAATGCTCTAGTCAGATGCATAATATGGTGCTGAGGACACCCTTCTAGGCATGGGTATAAAAGTTCAAACCCTTTCTTCTTTGGCTTAGGTATAACAGAATAGTGGACTACTAATTGGTGGAGACTTTATTGAGAAGAAACAAAGTCATTTGTGTGCGGATTATCATGACATCTTAAACAACTTCTTTTTTAGCGTATAAAATGCCACAAGGCAGTGTGTGCTACTGTGCAAAGGTAACTTCTAAAAGGCAACAGAAAACATCAAATTTCAGTCATTTTTAGGAAAGGAATATTGCGCATTACCCAAAATCTACACATTGGTCTTCATTAGGTAGTAACATACACTGTCTATTTCAAATATGAATGGGGCGAATGCAGAAAACTGAGGCTTTGCAACATGTTAGTAGATAACATTCAGGCTGCATTTGACTCTCTCTGTTTCTAAACTATTTCAAAATAACTTATAGAGTTATTTTATTAGTTATTTTATTAGTTAGAGTTATAACAGAAACAGGTGTTATCATCACAGTTTTCCTTCAAGCTGTCTTACTCCCAAAACAGAGGCAATTGTAAGTGTGTGTGGTCACAAACCAGCTTGGATTAACTTTTGTTCTTAGTCAAAGATCACTTCTCATTATTTTCAATATAATGAGTTGATCTGAGAGGCTGAGAGGACCTGTGTACTCTAAGGATGCTTTGTACCTCTGGTTCAAGTTACCTGCTAAGAGGTAGAAGGAAAAGTTGTTGAAAAAAAAATGTGGATATTTGGAAAGGATTTATCTTCTAGATATAGGAGTTATAAGAGTGAATGTATCTGGAACTGCCAGGATCACTTGGTTTACTTGGTTATTTGTGAAGACACAAATTAAGGTGATTTTTCTTGCAAAGCAAAATAAGGAGAATACATAATTTATTTCACTGAAATATTTAGTGATATTTTTTAGGTAGTATTAAGGATTAGTTGAATGCTGGTCACAAGAAGTTCTTTCTTGAGACAGCAAAAGTTTAATATCAATGTTGGTATCAGAATTTTAGTATGGTACTTACATAAGTATTTCACAGCTACAGTCTTTTTAGCAGTTCACTCACTTGAATTTAGTCTACTGAATTGAATTGAGCCTGTGTATTTGTAAAGTAAAAGTGTTTTGTAATGTGCTGGGTTTTGTATTTTTCTTATTTGACATTAGTAATTAATAACGTATCATAATGTATGTTTACACACATTCACACACAAAGGCTTGTTCTCCTTCCTGTCAAGAGACTACATGAAAGGGTAGCAGACAAAGATCTTACCAACTCCTTCGAGGATGCTTCAGGGATAGTTTGCATTGCATTTTGTGCAATATTCTGTCAAGGTGATTTCTATGGTAACCTCTATTTGCATTCTTTCAAATGATAGTAAATTCTGACACATTCCATTAAATATTGATAGCAGTGTTTCATCTGCGGTAAACCCACATGGGAATATTTAATTTTATCTACTGTCTGGGACTATTCTCTTGTGGTATCAAAGCAGCAAGCTTTTTACAGTTAAAATGTTAATTAGATTTTTATAACCATTTTTATTGTTCTGCTCTTCATCTAGATTGCTCCAATGTGTTTATTTACAATTCCAAAATGGTTCCATTAATATTCCATGTCTTCTTATTTAGAGATTAGCTTAATAACAAACCTCAAAAACGTACTTAAAGGCATGTGAAACATGTATGGAATCATAATGCTGCAAAAATGCTGGCAAATGGGCTACTAACCAAGTGATTTGTAAGACCAGCTTTTAAAGAAAAGAGACAACCGTGTAAAAGCAGATGTCATAATCTCTTGTCAATCTCTTGATGATGTTAATCTCTTTCATTGGTTTCTGGAAATAAAGCACTAAATAGTTTACCAAACAAATTTGCCTGGTGAGGTAGGAAGGGGGAAAAGGAAGCTAAGCACAGGGTGTAAGTATTGAAGTTTCAATTTCGTGGGTGGTACATGAAAAAAAGCCCCCAAATTAACAAATTTCTTTATGGCCAATATAACCTCTCATTACACTAAGAAAAATGAATTTGTCTCCCACAAAACAGTGGTAAGGGATCTGTCTAGTGACTGTTTTCTTATAAAGAAATTAGCAAGACTGAATTTCTGGCAGAAGCTAGGGCTGCTGTTCTATGTTTTTCATCACTGCTTACACATTTCAACAGTAAACACACACAGGATTTAAAGCACCACTAAGTAAAGAGGACACTGTTGACACTAACCCATATGCCACTGAACAGTGCTCCAGCACTTGAACAAGGGTCAACAAGACAAGTCTAAATTGCAAGGACCTTTCTTATTTGACCGACTGGCCTATAGGTGCAAAATGGTGCACATTAACATGGAACTTCTGACCTGTTTTGCATTTCTGGGTAGGCTGTGTACAGCAGTGCCATTATGAGAGATTTTTCTGAGAAATTGGTGCCAATATCAAGATTCTCTGAGTTCCAATAAGCCCTGGAAGCTAGAAATCCTGTCTTGGAGGCACACAGATGTAAATGTTTGCTACTAAGATCAGCTTTGTGAAGGAAAGCAAGATGGTATGTGTTTCTAGGCTGTGAAATTGCATTCTTTTAGAGTATTTACTTTTTGTATACCCAATTTCCAAATCAACTCAATTACAACTGCAGAACTAATGGGAATTAATCTGATCCTCAATCTTATGCAACAAAGTACAATGCAGAGATTATGTACTGTTATTTTTGAGATATATTGTATTATCACCATGAGTTCTCAACTCAAACTAAGCAGTTTAAGCCACATATTTCATCCCTTCTTCTTCTTCTTTTTCTTCTTTTTTTTTTTTTTTTTTTTTTTTTTTTTNAACAATATCAATCTCCCAGAGAGATCAATAGGGAATCGGTTGAAAAATCATTGATAAGATACAGCCATCTTATACTATACTCTTAGAAAAAATCCTTTGAAGCTGTGAAATTATATAACCTGTCTTTTGGGAGGTCTTGAGTCTTCTTTCAGTGCTGTTGGATTTATGATATCATGTAACTAATCTGGGTAAGGAAAGAATTAAGCCTGCTGAATTCTAGGTCTGCGCCTCCTGATCGCCTCCTGAAACATTAGGAGCTATAGAAGGATACTAGAAAGGGCAGAAGAAACATATAACAAGAAGAGGGTCAACCAGCCCATGACTGTGGTGGAGTTCACACCTGCACCATTCTCAATGCTATCTGAATTACTCTTACAGGGCCACGGTATGTGTACATGGTACCAGTACAACATGTTGCTACATGGTTTGGTATCCTGGCAAGATTAGAGAGGGAGTGAGGAAAAAGAAGGAGAGAGTAAAGGGATGGGAAACAGCTTAAGTAAAGCAAATGAAACTCCACTTCCAAATTTCCTGGGAAGCACGAAGTCAAATGTCTGACTCTGGGGCTCATTGTCTCTTGCACTGTGATAGCTACTGAGGTGTCCACAACACAGACAGTGACTGACTGGCTGGCCAGTTGGGGTCGGCTAACTCTTGGCTGCCAAAACAAATTATGCATAATATAATAGAAGGGGAATTGAGTGGATTAAGAGAATTGAAAGGAAAGGTGGAAAGCCTAGAGGTGGAGAGGCATAATAGAAAAGGAAGGAAGAGATAAAACATGAACGCGTGTTTGGGTTGGGAAAGCTGATTAATGCAGAAGAAGTGGCATGCTTCCAGAGGGAGTTCAGATTAAGTCCGATTAAGTACCACGGTAAGGTACCGAATCAGATCTCATAAGCCCTATGGCCTGTAGCCAGCCAAACTCTATGGCCACAGACTCCTGTAATTACAGGAAAAGTAATGTGGAAAATGCCTTTGAATTACGCTCACTATTCTGTGAAGGTTGTTACTTCAGGAGGAACACCAAATCCAAGATAATTTCATGCTATGCAGAGCTCAAGCAAATAACCTGTGTGCTGCAGAGCGCAATAGTGAGTACCTATCCCTGTGCAGCAGTCAGTACAGTCCAGAGGAACCAGGATGCCCTGGTGCCGTAGCCTGGAAGCTGAAGGAGCAATGGAGGCATCTTCAAGCTCTTGAATCAGCCTGGCTTTGACATGCTATGCTGGCCCAAATTACTCCCCTTACTCTCCTCAGCAATCACGAGTTAGTGCTTTGTTACAGATTTGGCTCAGGCTGTTACCTTAGGCCCTGTGCTAAAGATTGTAAATTTGACTCTGACCACAGATCATAGCAAATCATATTTGTACAGTGCTGTCCCTGCACTGATAATCTGGTCTTCAGGCCTTAAGTTACTCACTTCTCATGTAAATTACTGATAAATGATGTATACTGAAAAGCCATTTTTTTAATGGTTAAATTATACTTTCCAACAGACAGACCACAAACTTTTGAAGACAATGACAAAAATACCAATATTTTCAATAAAAGAATGACCTATGTGATGTCTTTTCAAAATAAGAAGAAACTTCTTTGCATACTACATCCCCAAATATCCAAATTCACAATGAAAAGATACAACATATTTAATCTACAATGTCTAGAAGCCATGTTTTTCCATTATATATTTTCATTAGTACTTATTTAAAACTGCTGCTTCTTTGCATCATGGATGCCCTTTTAATTTAAAGAATGTAACTCTATAGGGAGGGAATCTTTTTCTTTCTTGTGCATTGAGGAAGATGATGATGTTCTGCACATAAGCAACAATTATGACAATGTTCTAGGCACCTGTAAAGCAATGGAGATACTTTGGGCTGAACCTCCTTAATCAGATATTGCTGTGATCCCCCTGATGGGTATTCCAGTGTGGTAACCTCCAAAGGATTCTCTATTAAATACAGAAAGCAGTATGGACTAGACTGCAGAGTTCCACCTGCTCTGGGCAAGACAGGTAACACCTACTAGCTCTTTTCCATGGAAAGAACACATGAATATGGAAGTATTGGGGAAGCTGAGATATATTCAGCCACAGTTCTGCAATTGAATTAGGACTTTGGGGAGTCTTAGTTTAGCCACAACCTGAGAGGACTCAGCATTTAGGACTGAAATCAGTCATACATTATATTTATGTGTGTGTACGCAGATCTAACAGCATCCTTTTTACTATCTCTTCTTCTCGTTACTTTGAGGAAGTCGCTATCTCAGACCAAACTGCTACATTATTTTCCCAGACTGTCAGGACAGATGTACTTTCATCATGACTATATCACAGACCTCCCATTAATTAGTTATATACATATGTAGGACCAAGCTATAGAAATCTGTGTGACCCTGTGCCATGTGCTCTAGGTGTCCCTGCCTGTGCTGATGATACTTGGACTAGATGGTCTTTTTCTTTGAGTGAGACTGCTGCCTAGGCCATGGGATTCAGGAAGACCTATATTGACCTCAGTGGAGGCCAGGCAGACTTCCCAAGAGAGCAGACAATGACACTAGGTGCCTGTGCTTGTGCAACTGAACCCTTTCCAAGATGTCTAGTTCAGACAAACTCCTTACCAAGTCCCTACCTTGTCCCTGCTGGCAGCCAAGATTGAGATTTTCCCTCAGACAAAATGGTTCACAAGAGAAATGAATAGTGCTTTCCTCCGTTTTGGAAGACTTAAAAGTGTGATGAGATACTAAAGAAGTCAATATTGTTGCTTTTAAACTCACCTAAACAACATCTTTAGTGCTGTGATGAGAATGAGAGTTTATGGGACAATAAGAGATAGGAGATGGAGAGCTCGTATCTGTGCTAAACATCAATGTGTGTCCTTGGTAGGAGTGGTAAAAGGTGACCTGTTTCCCTACTTTTGTTTTCATGAGTGCTTTATCTTTTTCATTAATGGAGCATAGCCAGACAAAAGAATAGATTTGGTCTTCAGAACACTTTGGCTGGTCAGATCTGACACTCTGATGAGGTGAAGAAGAATGGTAAACTCAAGGAACGGAGAGTAAGAGCAGAAGAAAGGGTGGGAAGGCTCTTGCTAATGCAGGACTGCCACCGGCAGAAGTGCATTCTTTAGCATTCTTTATCTTCTCTCATGCAGCCATTTACTCCTGTACAGTTTTCCCCAAAGTAAAGTGAAGCATTTGTAGAGATCTTCTCCATCTGAGAGGTGGAAGCCACACGTAGGAAAGACAAAGAATTTCTTTGCTTTTCTTTCGTTCTCCCTCAACCTCCAACTTAGCTTAGCTTATACTTATAACTTACCTATAGCTTATAAGTTAAAATTACCAGCTCTGTTGCAACTCCTGTAACTAATGAGAATTGCATAATACCGATTTGTTGTTTCTCTGTACAGTTCTCACCGATCAGAGGAATGTTGAGTTCCACCAGGATGGACATCCTAAGCTACAAAGGGGAATTTCATATATGCCTCTGAAGAGCTGTCAGATTGAATTACAGTAAGTAATCACTGCTATCACTGAGTCTCCAGCTACAAATTCTATGTTCTTTTATCAGGCCTTTACACTATCATTTCCCTGAAGATACTTTTTGTTACTGCTGAAACATGGTGAGGTTTCCAGGTTGCTTTTCTACCTCCTTCTAAAAATTAGTCTTCCTTCCTCTTCCTTACTTCCTCCCTTCCTCTGTTCCTCCCCCCTTCACTTCTTTTCTTTTTCCTTGTCTCTCTCTTTCATTCTTTCTATTCTTCTTCCTTCACCACTTTTACTTTAGAGGAAGATTTGTAGATGTTTCGAATGTAGCCCCAAGGCATTCCTGATCACTGATTATAGTCCATTATATGACTTTAGTGCTATTAACATAAGAAACATATTATGTATGTGACATAACTGTACTTGCCTTCAAAAAATGTCTCTTCTCCTAAGAGGTGGTATTTAGAAATCTCACCCTAAGTGGACTCTGTGCCTTGAGAACAGTTACTTTCTATGAACCTAACAAGGAGGTAAATGGCAGTCAAAAATCAAGAGTTAAGATTTGAAAGCAGATCAAGTTCTGCTATTTATAAGTCAAACATGACAAACTTCAGCTTAGCATTTCTTTTTCTTTATGTGAACTAAGGAGCTACTGAACTCATTAGTTACAAAATCTTAAAAAAAAATATCCAGAGATGAAATATTATTTTAAGTTTTACCTTATTAAGTAATGTTTACAATGAGTAACTGAAATTGAGATTCATAGTCTGGCAGTGTATGCACTGTTGACTTATGATGAGTAAGGATAAAGAGGAAGGATATTTATTGACATGGACTGACAGAATGACTTTTTTTTCAAACCTTTAAACTGCTACTCCCAGAAAAAAAAATAGGCTATACAATTACAGTAACATGCGAAGGATAGGCTAGTAGAAAAAAATCTTAAGCAGAAATGGGGAGAGGAGTTAAGACAATCATTAAAAAAAAGCTAAAGTTTCAATCATTTTAAAGCACAGTCTGGGACCCTTCCTAGAAAAACTACTTTTATGAACATGAAGTGCCTTTTTTGGGTGGCACTCCTAGTAATTATTAAAGAGAGAAAGTTTCTTTGGATGTCCAGGTTTAGTTGAAAGCCTTAACAGGCTGAGGGAAAAAGCTGACATTTTCTGCATTAGGATGCACGGCATTTAGGATGCATGTCACTACAACATGTTGGAGTCCTCAAAATAAGAAGCTGCCTGTGTATTGGGCAGTCTATTTAATCACACACACAGAACTGCTCACAAAACAAAACAGTTTGTAAGGGACCTCTGAAGATTCTCTAATCCAACCCTGTCCTGCTCAGGCAGGGTTATCTAGAGCGCACTGCCCAGCTTTGAGTCTGGGCAGCTTTTGAGTATTTCCAGGGATGGTGACTCCATAACCTCCCTTCTGAGGTTGTAAAAACCTTCCCTTGAGAGCACAGAGGGAATGTGTTTCGGCTACAACCTCCCTCCCTGTTCCCCAGCACATATCCTGCTTACTCATTCTGATTCTGTATTTATGTAGCCTTTGGGCTAAATAAATGAAAGTGTACTTAAAAATCACTGCAGAAAGTAGAAAAGCTTTCACTTAAATACTCTCTAAATGTGCCTTATTGTATAGGGGATTAGACTCCGATGATTTAATCATTTGCTGGGACATATATGTGGGAAGACAGCTGCTAAGATAGAGCTTTACCAGATATATGGATGCAGGGACTACTATTTTGCTATCTTTTGAGCTATAAGGATGAAAAAGAGGAAAAAAGGCTCCTTTATCTTCCCCTTGCTCCATCTAATGCAAGTGCTACCTAGTTCTAAATAAACTACAGAGTAATCAGAGTTATATATATTCTTATTACAAACTAAATTACAAACGAAAGAACCTCATACACAGCACGTGACCTGCATGAGGCAGTGTGTTAGCTGTCACCTGAGCATAGAACAAAATTGCTTACCATAAGCAAAATCAGAAAATAGACAGCACTTAGATATTGTTAGTCTCCTAAATGGAATATCTTTGTTCCCATTACAGGGACAGATGATCTGAGTTTCCAGGAGGTGATGAAGTTTCCTGGAATCAGGGAGTTCAAGCAGGACACCATGTCTGTCTCCATATCAGGATCCAGAGTGGCACTGATTGACAAATCAGATGTCACTGCCTTGTTTTGGAGGCAGAGAGAGTCTTTTCTATGAATAATGCTGTCTGTACTAGTTGGCTGCAAGGTCAGGGGACCTCAGGGTCAGGAGCATTAGAGTCCAGCTAACCAGTATAGATGTAGCCTGAGATTTTGGCATAGTCCTTACATGGTTTGCCTTATGTCCTTGCTCATAATCATTTGCTCATTTACCTGATAAATCATATAAAACCTGGAAGTCTGACTCTAAATTATATCAGATGTTCAAAGTCAGTATGTTTCTCATTCATGTGCAGTAGGTAATTATGTAATTTTAATGATTTTTTTTTTTAAACAGCCATTTTAAAGAACACCAGTATCTGCTCAGGAAACAGTATTTCAGATGAAGTTGTGTCCAGTTCCCAAACATTTTTGAACTGTCTCATATGGTCCTGAACAGACCAAACAAGTACATCGTTCTCACTCCTTCTCTCTATAATCAAGTCTTCTTCCTCCATTAAGCATTTGTAATATATTCTAAAGAGCACAGTAGCTTCTCCTCACGTTGTAAACAGGTAGATAAGTTCAAACATGTAGGTCATATGCTTTTGTATTCTAGATATAGTCTGCAGTATTCAAAAACACAGCTCTACAACTGAGAGACAGCGTATACAAAGCCACAACAGGAGAACTGGACAAATGCAAAGAGCGCAGATTCATTTCTCACAGGTGTCCCATAGCACAAATCATTCCAGAAACAGATTCTGATATATATTTGAAAGCGGCCTCATTTACATGCTTTTGTAACAGAACATTGTGCGTTTGGCTGCAATTCCGAGTAATATCTGCAATGCACAGTTATGTTAATTCTGTACAGTTGGTTAAATTCTGGGAAAGAAATCAAATTCTGTAAATGTTACGAGGGATTTTCTCCTGTGAACACCAAAAACTAGTGCTCCTGGTCATGATCCATCTGCAATACAGACTTAGTGTCATTTAGGGATACTATCACTGTTCTCTCAAGGTCTCTGCCTAGGCAGTTTTTTCTTTTGCTAGCCTCAATGTTGACCTGTTATCTGCTGCCTACCTTATGATTGTTATAGAACCTGAGCAGGAAATCTAAGGCAAGAAAGGTGTTATTGCCAGGGCACTGCTGCTTTTCAACTTTTCTCTTGTTTTTTCCTGCAGACACCAAGGTGCCAAAAGGGTTCATTTCTTAGACGCTAAAACATGAAGAACAGACATCTCATCTACATTTTTACAAATAGTAAACAAGCTGGATATTGATGTAAAATGGGTATTAAACTCCCTACTCTTTTCCCCTCCTTTGCACACATTCCTTTCTACTGTAGTCTTGTAAGGGAGGAAAAGTTTTCATATTTTTCTGGATATCTGATTTTTGTGAACAGTTAACTCTTTGGAAGTCTGACTTTCTGTAATTTCCTTCTACTTCAGCAGAAGGTAAAATCTCTGATCTGTCTTTCTTTAGAAAGTATAATGGAAGTGACAGAGACAAAGAAGAGTTGTGGCTTTACATTACAGATGTGCCTGCCTGGAAATTTCCTGGGGTTGGGCCTGGAGTGAATGACCGCTGAAAACTCTGTAGGCTGTTTTACAGTGACCTTACCTTGTGGCATGTGCTTGCACCACAGACATGAGTGGCCTTGGTCATCATCTAGCCCTTCTGCTCTTTAGCTGTGCTCTTAGAATATTATTTATCCATGGGTCCCAGTAGTATTGAATCCTTGCTACTGGCCCTTCTTTGGCCCAATTCTATAGGAAGTTCTCCTTTTCTGCCTAGCAGTATATTTATGGATCTCAGGAAATCAAGAATAGAGGCCAAAATCAGTCCTGCAGTGTGGGGAAAAAAAAAAAAAAGGAATATGAAAAAGATCCTCCTGCAGAATATTATATAAATTCAACTTTGTGCAACAGTTCCATTTGGTACATGCTTGAGAGAGTCTAAGCCAGGAAATGGAATAAGCCACTGCAGCCATGGCAGGTATATTTGGTGCAATAGAGGTAGCATGACAGGGTTCTATTACAGTAAGTAATACAATTCCAGAAATAACCTGTGCGGAACATATTGCTTCTGCTGCACATGTCAGGAAATGGACTTTGATCGATGTTGTTGCAACGCAAAACCACATACTAAAACTTTTTAATTATGATGACAATGTAAAAGTGGAGAGGGTGCTCACTGGCAGTGTTCATTGCCTTTATAATTAACAAATGGACAGCACAGATTAATTCTGCATGCTGTTCATGTTTAACAATTCTTTTTAGCTGCTGCCATCAGCGTATATATAAGCAATAAGGCATGACAGGGGGCCTGGTTTTCATCACCTCTGGGGTGTTAAGAGGCGTCCTCTGGGGGAGTGATTATCTCATGATAACCGCACCACCTGGAGTTACCATATTGCTGCTATAAAAATTCATTAATGTAAGAGAAAAATATGTACATTTGTGCTAGAGGATGAAGTTAGCAGATAAGAATGCTAAACAACACTATCAGGAGTTCTACTTTGCATCCCTTCAGCTCCATATGTGAATATTCACTAGGCTTGTGTAATGCTCCCTTTGTTTTATAAACTAGAATATCACTTAAGCAATATTTTTTGCAGCAGTTTAATATGACAGTCAAGAATGAAATAGAGATGGCACAGACATCAAAGGACAAACAGTCATTTGGCCACAGACCTTTAATAAATTGCCTTTTCAAAGGGAATGTGTCCATTGGCAGGAGACTTCCTAACGCATGGGTTTTCAAAGGAAAAGAAAGCTCCGGGAAATCACAAATCAAACAAGATAGGAGTGTGTACGATTTTAAATTATAAGTAGGCTAATTTCTACTCTGCAATGCATTTAGAATATATTTAATTTGAATTTATCAGAGAAATGTGGAATATAGTACACTGGAATACAATAACTCATTGTCTGCTGTTCTCTAAGATAATATAACAAACTGTTATCTCATACTCTAATGACTGTGATGTTAATGGAGTCATATGCTTTTCCTGACCTCTCCAGCACTGGATGGATGTCTGTGTGCTTTCACTGTCCTTCAGGTTTTCTGCTTCACTCTCAACTTTCCTACTAACCTCATTATCTTTGCTTCTTTTCATTTTCTCTTGAGTAGAAAGAGAGATTATATTTAAATTAAGAGTTTTAGTTCCACACTTGTAAGGATGATTCATTTGTTTATTTTTTAAAATCATTAAATGCTGAAGAAACTGGACACATGCTGTATTGAGACTCTTCCTTCCCAAGAGCATTGCCTACTCTTTTATATCAAGTTATCCCTCCAGTTAAACTCTGTTGACCTGTTACCCGGTGGTAATAGGAGAGAGACAAAAATCTCCTACTGTGCTCTTGTTTACCACTCTGTCTGTTGTCTTTGCATAGCATGTATACCACTTGGTGGATGCAAAGGTGGACTTCCTGTAGGTTCTGTGGATGGCAGTGGAAACCACATTCTCAGTGAAAAGCAGCTACAATAGAATGGAGCTACAATAGAATGGAGCTACAACGCTCACCATGTTCACCGTGGTTAATGACCACACAAGGGCTAAGGCTAGCCCATCCTGGCACTCAGAAGGGTTGTGAGGATCATTTACTTGTGCGGTTGCCCCTAGATACTTGGAGTCTACCATTAGTGCTTAAAGAACACATCACCAAATACTTTTTTTTTTTTTATTCTCATGAGTCTATAAGACAGTGTGGAATTCTTCCCTCCCTGCACAGATCCAAGGTATCTGAGTTCTGCGTAAGCAAAACACACATGTGGTTAGGTGTTGCCTCTTCTTGGGCAACCGCTCCTGTTCGCTCCTGGTGGGCCAGAGCTCTCCTCGCTCTGGGTCATTGACCACTCAGACACCCATGGGGTGGAAGCAGCAAATGGCGTTTAATGTTAGACAGCA